>CAUYRT010019986.1:0-36768 GCA_963574885.1 Lepilemur ruficaudatus
ATGCTTGTAGTCCCAGCTACTCGGGAGGCTGAGGCAGGAGGATTGCTTGAGCCCAGGAGCTTGAGGTTGCTGTGAGCTAGGCTGACGCCACGGCACTCTAGCCCGGGCAGCAGAGTGAGACTCTGTCTCAAAAAAAAAAAAAAAAAAAAAAAAAAAAAAACTTCAACTGTCAGAAGCCAACTGGGCTGAAGGGCCTCCTCCCCCACGCGCGTAACCCGCCGGGTGCTGCCACACCTAGTCTCCCTGAATCCTCCCAGCAGCCCTATTAGGCGAGACAAGCTGATCCTGGCGCTTCTGACAACTGAGAAAACCAAGACAAAGACATGGGGCACCGTGCCTGGGCCAGCAAGCAGCAGGGTCAAGACCAGAAGGAAGGTCTCCGGGTTCCCAGCTCCGTGAAGATGTGTCGCCAAGAAGGTTAGGCCTCAAATTCTTTCCGTTACACCTCATGCTTCTCCTTGGATTATCTCCACAAAGCAAAAACCGATGTTCGGAGCAGCACTTCCAACTCGGAGAAAACTGTTTGGTTTTCCTCCCTGGCCCTGCCCCTCCTCAAAGCATGCCATCTGCCCGAGGTGCCCCAGGCAGCCCCGGGAAGCGCGGAGCCTGATGAACCTCGAAGGGGGCCGAGCCAGAGCACTTCAGAGGAATGCGGAGAGCCAGGGCCAGGCAAGGGCAAGGTGACCTCTGGGCAGCCTACGTGACAGCAATCAGTTCCGTCTGGCTCTGCACACACAGGGCTCCGAGGCCTCCCAGAAGAGGGACTGAGTTCAGCTGATGAATGCATTGGGTCAGTGACCCCTCTCAAATTCGCTCCAAATCCACCCCCCAACCTGGGATTCGGGTCAAACCTAGGGCATCAATCCAGGGCCACTGCGAGGACACCAGAGACACTCAACACACCAGTGTCCTGGTGAGCATCTTCCCCGCCGGGTGCAGCCTCCCACCTGGTGGGAGACGTATGCCCTCTGATCATTTTCTCCCTTGACATTACAGAAAAAGGACTTTTAAATAACGGTTGGGTCAAAGAGCAGGATCAAGCTTGAACGCCAAAATCTTTCTGTTCCTCGGGACTGGATCGTAGCCCAACATCTGATGGCAAATTCAAGGTGGGGGCTGTGTCTGGGATTTCTGTAAAGTACCTGGCACAGTGCTGGGTGCAGGGCAGCGTTCATGAGCATGCTTTTCAATTGTTAAGAAGCAAACATAACCCCTTTATTCTGTGGCCTGTAAGTGCTGTGGGCCCAGAGCTTGGATCAGAATCCCAGCCCTAACACCTGCCTGCTCTGTGGCTTTACGCAAGTCGCTTGGCTTCTCCGGGCTTCCCATGTCTTCATTTATAGCATGAGGATAAACCCTCCTATCTTCAGAGACAGCAGAAGGACACATGTATGCAGGGTGTATACAGGGCTTGCCTGGCACAGATTCCCAGCAAATGGTATCCACTATCCGCTCCCTCCAAATTGCCTCGCCTTCTTCTAAGCATCTCTAGTGAAAAGGACAGAATAACACCGCTCCTGCCACAACTCTGGCAGGCTTGTGGAGGGGTCCGGAGAGCAACTACTACGTCACCCCCTTTCAAAGCTCATCAGGAGACAAGAAAATCCAACACAAACCCCTCAGAGGTAGAGTGATGTGTCTGGGTTTGCCTGGGACAGCCTGGTTTACAGTGCTGCCTCGGGGACATTACTAGAAGGACATATAAGTGCAACCCTTTGGACAATAACTTAAATGCTCATCCTACAAATAGGGCTGAAGCCCCATCTAACTGTGAAAACGCTGAAGCAAAAGTTAAATTTCCTCTAAAATATTAAGTGCCCCCTCACCGGCCTCAGAGTAGTTCTGAAATATCCTCAGGGCACAGCTTCCTAACTGAACTCTCTGCTTGCTTTAAGAATGGATCTAGGGCCGGGCGCGGTGGCTCACGCCTGTAATCCTAGCACTCTGGGAGGCCGAGGTGGGTGGATTGCTCAAGGTCAAGAGTTCGAAACCAGCCTGACCAAGAGTGAGACCTCGTCTCTACTAAAAATAGAAAGAAATTAATTGGACAACTAAAAATATATAGAAAAAATTAGCTGGGCATGGTGGCACATGCCTGTAATCCCAGCTACTAGGGAGGCTGAGGCAGGAGGATCACTTGAGCCCAGGAGTTTGAGGTTGCTGTCAGCTAGGCATGATGCCATGGCACTCACTCTAGCCTGGGCAGCAGTGAGACTCTGTCTCAAAAAAAAAAAAAAAAAAAAAGAATGGATCTGCTTTACCTGCTTTTTTATCCCCTATGATTTGTGTAGCTAATGAGCTAAGGCAAAAAATAAATAAAGAACAATAACAAAGACTCCCAGAGGAAGCAAAGACGCATGCGATGTGCCTGGCCACAACCAGGGGGCTGTTCGCCTCTGCCAGAACTGGCTAGTCACAGGTCATCCCTGCGCTTCGTCTCTGCAGGGTCCACGCTGTCCCTTAGTTTGATGCCACAGAAGAGGAAGGAACCCCTGGCCACGCCCGTCCTGACAGCTCTGCACCCTGCCAGGCTTCGCCCAAGCCACACTTGTGTGCATGTCAAGCCCTGTGTGACTAAACGCTTCCTTAGCCAAAACACCCACTGGGGAAGAATTTGTCACCAGTGCCGCCAGAAGGACAACCCAGCAGCCACGCACTGGATTCTCTGCGAGCTGCAGGGCAGTGGGGAGAGGCTGGAGGTGCTGGTTCAGTGCGGAATGCAAACCCCCTGGCAGACAATGCAGATGAATCCACCAAGAAAAACAGAGGGCTCGGGCATTCCACAGCACAGCAGTGAACAAGTACAAAGTCGGCCTCATTTGATTTCCAGAAACGGCTGAAATTTCAAATCTAGCGACTTATTGATTACATGAGCTGCTTTCTGGTGATACCGCTTTATTCCTGCAGAGCCGGATGTGTCGTCAGGAAAACTTAGACCCTAAGTTTCTCAGAGATTATTTGCAGGGGGAAAAAGTGAAAATTGAAACTTTTATTTTTTTGTTTAAGCTCTCTTATACGGACTGTAAGCCCTCTATAGTCCTACAAGAGGACTTCTAATCCGGAAGATCTTGCCTGCTGTGTTCAAAACATAAACTCCTTTAGATGGGGATGAAACAAGCCTTGAACCCTCTTCCGAGTCTCATCAAGGGACAGTGAGGTAAGATCAGGACCAGACAACCTGCAATTGCATCCTTGGTATAGAAAAGATGAAGGGACAATTGACAGATCAATAGACTAGATGAATAACAGACAAATAGGTCAACTGATTGGTAGACAGACAGAGTAAGTGAGCTATGTTCTAAATGTCTGTACCTTCCCCAAAATTCAAATGTTGAAATCCTAACCCCCAAGGTGATGGTATCAGTAGATGGGGCCTTTAGGAGGTGATCAGGCCATGAGGATGGAGCCCTCGTGAATGGGATCAGTGTCCTTGTAAAAGAGGCTGGACAGAGACCCCTCCCCGCTTCCACCACATGAGGACACAGAGACAAGGCACCATCTGTGAACCAGGAAGCAGCCCTCGCCAGACACCAAATCTGCTGGCACCTTGATCCTGGACTTCCCAACTTCCAGAACTGTGAGCAACACATTTCTGTTGTTTATAAATAAGCCACCCAGTTTACGGTACTTTGTTGTAACAGCTCAAACGAACTAAGATAGTTCAGGCAGATAGATACTAGATTAGGTGGATAGATTGGACAGATGAAAGACATAGATGATCTATTCATACATGCACCAAGAGTGTCACAATGATCATTTTTAAATAGTATGGCACAAAAAAATCTCACTTACTCTTTACAGAGCCCTAGGAAATAAGAATCTATTGTCTCCATATTACAGATGCGCAAATTGCTATCTAGAAATAGATTAGAATGATTGCTCTAGTACTCAAACAGAAAATGCTAGAAAGGGAATTTAAACTTAGATCTGATTCTTGGCGTTCTCCCATCCCTGTCCTGCTGGGCTACTTACAATCTCATCCTCTGAAGTGTGGTCCAATAAATGGCACCCAGCTTCGAGAGAGGGGCTGGGACAGGAGATACGATTGTACGTTATTACCAGGCTTTTTTGATTTTTTTCCCCGCAGACTCCCCACAGGGAAGGATTCCAGTCCTGATCTGTCATTAGAGGGAGATTAGGTCATAAACACTACTGATTCAACCCAGAGACTGCGGGGTTTTCTCAGGGAAAGCCAGCAGAGCAGGTGGCCCCCGGTGCTGGGGACGGCGGTCCACATTCCAGCTCCACTCTGCCTGCGGCACCCCCATCCCACCACCCATCCCTGCTCCTGCTCATGACCGCTTACCCCAAGTTCTGACTAGCGCCCTATCAGGGACTTAGCCAAGCAAAACCACCTGGGACACCAGGGACAACATCCGAAGGAGGAGGCTCTTTTTGGTGACAATTAGCTCAGCTCTGCCCTGTTTCATAAGCTTCTCGAGGGACCCTGGCTGTAAAATTCACTCAGCCCAAGTCACAACAGGGTGTGTCCCCTCCCTTCACCAAGAGGACAGGAGAGAGCAGGGAACAGAGGGCAGAAGGCGTCTCTAGCATTTGGAAAACCCTGGCAGATGTTCACGCGGTTGCAACAGAAGTCCAACTGCTGGAATCAGGTACTTTAGATTCATGGATCTTAACCCCGCTATCACCTGGAAGCTTTCAAAACCACCAGAGCTAACCCCACCTGGAACAATGCAGCCAGAAGTTCTGGTCTCTGTATTTTGTTTGAAACTCCCCAGGGGGTTCTAACGCACAGTCAAGGTTTGTAACCACTGCTCCGGGTCGTTGCGAAACTCCCTTTCCTGGACAGCAGCCTCGGCCACCGCGACCCAACCCCCAGCCGCATCCCCTCTGTCATTTGGGGAACATTTAGTCACATTCAAAGAAAGCTACCTCCCAACTGGGCTAACCAGAAAGAACTCTAATTCCTACTCACTGTAATCCCCCTTTATCATTAACCATGGCAGTTTAGACTAAATGCAAGGAATTCGAGTAAACGGCTTCACCCAACGGCAGCAGCCAGACACAGGCAGAGCCCTCAAAACCCAAAGAAATAAGCGATCGTTTCTTGAGAAGAAACAGAAAGGTCTGCTCAAAGAAGAAAAGGAGGAAAAGGGGAAAAAGAAACAAGGGAATGATTTAGGGCCGGCGCCATGGATGGTAAATTAGAAAACATGAATCCCTTGGCCAGCCACTTCTTAGGAGAGTTGATTTCCCCTTTAAAACTCTATGTGCCATTAATTTTATAAAGAAGGGTGGAATGCTCACCTATTACAGGCTCTCATAGGGAAAGCAATGCACACCCGCCTGAAGCTAGGCAGGGAGCGTGAAATGGGTGTCCTACCTTAGCTCCCATCTTGAACAGAGGGAGGGATATTAAGCAAAACCACTGAAAACTTAGTGTGGTTAGGAGTTTTTTTAAGTGATGAAGTGGGCATGTCCCTGCTTACTGAACACCCTTTCCTACAGCTCCACCAGGAAGCTTTGCCACGCGTGGGCGGGGAGGTGGCGGGGAGAGGCAGTGCTGGGATGGGGGTTTCCACCCTGTGTCTCCCCAGGCCCTGGGGCTCTCCAGGGGACGGAGCAGCCGGCAGGAGGAGGAAGATGGAGAGAAGGAGCCCACCCACCCCCTCCATCCCACCCAGACCAGCTCTGCTTCCTTAGTCCCCTCTGTCAGATGGACAGGGCCTCACGTACCTTTTCACATGGGGACAGCAATGCTAAAGCCATAAGAGAGAAGGATCACAGGCAGCTTGTCAGGCAGCCAGCGCGGCCCTCCGTGCATGCTGGGGCCATACACAGATGCAGAGGGCACGATCTCTGCTCCTTGCCTGTGTGTGCCATGGAAGCTCTCGTCCAGCAACAAGGTAGCCCGAGACCCGGCCACTGAATGCCTGTCCCACACGTACAAAGGTTAGGAAGAGCTCGCTGGAGCCCGGCATCCCGATGTTCTCCTCCACCCACCTCTGCTGGCATTCTGGCCAACAGGAGCAACAGGAAGGTCCCAGTAGTCTGAACAACCTGCTCTAGGGCAAGTCAGAGGACAGGCTCTGGGAGCAGCTGGGTGCTGGCAATCTCCAAGATCCTGGTGAGATATACACCAGCAGAGTCAGAACTAGGATCAGGGAGGATGAAGATGGGTTTGGGGAGGATGTAACTGGGGTTGAGGAGGATGAAGACAACTCAAGAGATGAAGGCCCACGTCCTAGATGAGCCGGGCTGTTTCCAAAGCCCTAACTGCCAGCTCTCAGGGCCGGGGGCCGGGCAGGAAACCCTGGGGGATTGTGATAACTGCCACAATGTCTACAGAATATGGTCTAGAGACCTTTACAGAAGTGCCCCTGCTTCTGGAAGGGCCCAGCAGACCCTAAGCCCCACTTATCCACCCAGCGGGCTGACCAAGCCCGACCCAGTGGCTCCCTTAATGGGAAAAGTGTTTTGACCAGGCGCACGCTGGGCCTTCGGGAAGGGCTGTGCCTGTTCTCAGGATGCTTCACGGTCTTACTCTCTTCTCTGCCCTGCTCGGCATCAGGCACTATGTGATCAGCCCAAACTATCCCAGGGAGCCCACGGAGTCTTCCAGTCCAGCCGATCAAAGCCAAGATATGCAAAACGATGCCCCCAGGCCTGTGGCATCTGCTTGCAGAAGGCACTCGTGTCCTTAGGAGAACGTGTGACCTCACCCACGTGGGGCCTGGGGCCGCGAGGGGAGGAGCACAGGGACCAGCCACACGGACAGCCCGGATAACGTGGCTTCTAATCGCCAGGCCATGGGCAGATTTTGTGGCGACAACTTTGGTCCTGGACTTTGAAACTTTGGTCTGATGTGGTCGGGCGTTTTTGTAAACACTTTCTAACCCTAGTCAAATGAATGCTGCAAAGGGAATAATCAAAGTATCAATTACAGACACGTTCACATTACAGTGAGTGTGTGTTCACACATGTGTGTCCATCACAAGCAGGGAGCAAACCCAAATGCCACATGGATGAAAAAATGACAAGCAGTGGATGTACCACAGGACACTCCTGAGCCACGTCACTCAGGGAGCCATCCCGCCTCCTCCCAGGCCTCCTGCCTCCACGGGGGAGGCTCGCTGGGATGAGCCCAAGAGGTTTCAGGATGACAGCTGAGTCTGCCACGGCACTCAAGGCCACGTGACTTCTCCAAGGCGTGATCCTCTGCACTGGGAGACAAGCTCTCTCCCAAGAGAACCAGTGTGAGAGCCGCTGTCCCCACCTCCCTGTAAAGAACAGCCCAGACAGAGGAAGCTGTCCCTGTCCACAACCATCCACAACCACAGGCCACACTGGAGCTCTGGGCGTTCCCCTCCTGCCATCCTCCTCCACCATTGCCACAGGAGACCACAGTGACTGGGGGTGCTGGGGCCACAGAAAGGGGGCACCATTGAGGAAGCAGCTGCTCTCACTGGGGCTGGACACAGAAACCCATCTTCCCTCTCCAGGACACTCCATTCTCTGTGTCCAACACAGCAGGAAACCAAAGCGCTTTGATGTATGCATTCGTTCACTCATTCATTCACCCTCAGGCGGGCATTAACGGGGTGTCTCCAAGGAGGGACACATTGCCCCAGGAGCGGGGAAGAGGAAAATGGAAGAGACAGAGGGCCTGGCTTGAATTGCAATGCAAGGCTGAATGCCACAAGGGCCACGGGGTAAACACCCAGCGTTTGCCAAGGTGCCAGGCAGCCGCCAGAGACTGCAGGGGAGGGGGCTTGGGAGCAGCTCCAGGAAGCAGGGGGCGCCCAGGCTGGGCTGCTAAGCGTAGCAATACTTTCAGAGGCAAAGGAATGAAGAGAGGGTGTCAATGTGAGTTTGGCAGGACTGGGCCCGTCGTGGAGGGCTCTGACACCCGGGCTGACCTCTCTGAGCAAGAGGGAGCCACTGCAGGCTTCAGAGGAGATGGCGAGATCAAAGCTGTGCAGGAGAAAGAGCCCGGCGACAGAGACTGGGGCACCGAGGGCTGGGCAAAAATCCAGTAATAGCCGACAAAGGTCTGAATCAGTGGGGTAAAGAAACGGGTGCAAGAGATAACATGGAAGAAAAGCAACTGGAGGCGGCACAAGAACAGGAAGACGCCAGGATGGCTCTGTGGGTTCCAGCCAGCACGACCACGAGGGCAGCCTCTCCAGGCCCCGGCGCTGGGAAGGCAGCAGGGATATGGGAGCAGAGGGGGAGTCCGAATGGGGACAGGTGGATGGAGCCACAGCCAGAGAAGTGACAGGTCTACGGGGAGAGAGGACCCCTTCCAGCCCTGCAGGGACAGCACTCTTCCCTTTCTGCTGCTCCAATCCTGGTCTCTGCTGCACCAGGAAGCCCCCTGGGGTGTGCTGTGCCAGAGCTCCACATCCTCTAGGGAAAGCCTGAGTTCAGGTGAGCAGAAATGACATGCACAGCAGCGGCTCCCAATATCCCTGGAGGTCCAGAGTCTGTAGATCTGGCACAGACTCCTGAGACCTACGCTGTCAAACAGGTCCCAGTGCTCTGTGCCAGTGCTGAACTAAAATGCAGATTCACAGGCCCCGCCAGCATATTTGCTTCTTGAATAGGTTGGGTGGGGCTCCAGAAAGTGGAATGTTTTAAGATGCACCCCCCAGGGAGACTGAGGCACGATGCCACTGGCCACACCTCGAGAATCCCGTCTCTTGGGGGATGCTCAGGCCCGGCCCCCTGGTGGCTAGAGCCTCTTTCTCTGGCTCTGTCAGGAGAGCGGAGCTCCAAAGAGTGTACGAGAGATGGGCGGTCACGGTACCCAGTGCAGGATGGAACGACAATGACCACCACACCTGAGTGCTCACTACCAGCCAACTGCTGTTCCGATGCCACCATGATCCGTCTTTGTAACAACCTTCCCCATTTTGCAGATGAGATACTGAGGCTGAAAGCAAAGGTGGTGCAGCTGGGAAGTCATGGGGCCGGAGCTGCAGGTGAGTGTTCCACGCCTGCCACCTGCACCATTGCTCAGGGCAAGGGTTGGCAAGCAGTGCCTGTCCCTCTGGGCTTCCCCTCTGTAAATGGAGGTAACTATTCCCACCTGCTTCCTGGAGACTCTGGGGTCCTAACGCCTCTGATGACCACAAAGCCTCTGCAAAGTCCGTAGTGATTTCCCCGGGCAGCAACCCTGCCACCCCCGTAACCCCTCGCCCGGGCTGGATGCCGCCTGCAGGGTACGTCTGGAGTCTCTGCCCACCCATCGCTGGCGGAAAGGGCAAAGGGCATTCCTCCTGCCCTGCAGAGTCCCCCTCACAAAGCTCTCATTGTGCGATTCTCAATACCAGGCTCTGTTTGATGGCAATAATATTATTTTCTGCTGCTGACGTGCGATCTCCTTTTTTAAACTGGGAACATTTTTCCTGTGCGGGCAGGGCCATCTCAGACAGAAATGGAGCCTCCAGCGCCTGTGACCTGGGAAACATACAGCCAGCAAGGAGGCGGGTGAACAGTCACCCGTGAGCGCAGGGGACACAGCCTGGAGCAAGTCAGAAACCCAGGAGGGAGGAGGGCATGGGGGTCTTTGCACCAATTTACTTCAATTGCTTGTTTCAGCAAACAGCAGTGGGCATGTGAGGTGGTCACTTGAATCTGTTCAAAGCGCCTTCAGCATTTCTTTCTGGACTCAATATGCATCCAAGAAGCTATAGTCTCATTGAAGGGCAGGTGGTAACCACCAACAAAGTTGCACCAAGTGCAACTCTTTCTTTGCAAGGCCTTCTCTGTGAAGCAAGCCCCAGTCACTTGCTTATTCGAAGCAATGCAGAACGCACAACCAGCAAGCAGAAAAAAGACAAAAAAACCTCCTGATTTCCTCATCTGTATCATGACTGCTCACCTCCGGAGGGAAAGACAGGCTGGCAGAAATTCTACAAGGGCAGTAACCATGGCTGGTTATTTGCAAGCGTAGTTAATATTTTTCTCAGACTATAAAAGCAGTGGAGTTTGGGTGTGACAACTGACCACACGTGGCCACCTCTGATTACTTTTATCCTTTGAGGTTTGCTCATTAGACGCCCCCACCCCTGACTGCAGCCTGACCGCATCACGGAGCACACAGGAAGACGCCACCGCACTCTGCCCAAGTACGCAGGGCAGGCGGTCTGTGTCTTCCCTCCCCTTTCCTGACCATCTGCCCATGAGGCCATCTGCTGACTCTTCCGGGCTCTCTGGGCCAGGTGTGGGACTCATAAAGATGTCCCTCACCCCACACAGAAGGAACCCACCTGGCTGAATGGGGAGAAGGCCACAGCCACTGCGAAAGTCAGGGTGGCAGCAAGAAGGCTGTGCCCTGTGGCAGGCGAGGGAAGGCAGGGAAGGGTTAAAAAGCAGATGGAGGGGCCAAAGCATGGGGCAGGTGTGAGGAGTGAAAAGGCTCATTCAGGGACCCAGGGGTGCAGAAAACACAATGACAGGATCTTTCAAGTAAATCAGAGTGGAAATGGCCTTTCTGGATCTGCTGAGCAAAGTGCATCTGATCAGAGGCAAAATCTCTCTCTGAGCTCAGTGAAAGACTGAATGTGGGAGCTGGGAAGGACTTCCGGGGTCATCTAATGAAAACCCTTCATGGTGTGAATGCACAGCTAAAGCACAAAGAAGTGAGGTGACCTGCCCAAGGTCACACAGCAAGTTAGTGTCACACCAGAACTCCCGACTCCTGGTTAGGGGCATTTCCTCCTCCAGTGATAGACATCACTGACCACTCACTCAGGAAGAATTATTTGTGGCTTACTGACCCTCTGTGACCAAGGCAGGCACCTACAGGACCCCCATACGAACTCTGCACTGGGGCAGACTGTCACCTTGACTTGGCCTTCCCAGCTGACACCAAGCATCCTGTGCTCCCAAAGCCCAGGAGCTGTTACTCCACAGCCCGCCCTGGGGAGGGGCAGAAACGCCGACAGGTGCCAGCAAGTCCTGAACAGCTGACAGAGGGGCAGGCTGGTGCACTAGCTGGGTCCCAGAGTGTGCACGAAGGGTCAGAAGGCAACCTGTGCAGCAGGACAGAAGTCACAAGGCTCATGCTTGGAGGCCCCTGACGCTCCAGACACTGAAGACCAGAACAGGGAGGACCCAGACGATGAGTGAGTGACTTACAATGCAGGGGAACTCCGACTGGAGGGGGAGTGGGGGGGAGGGCAGCGTTCCTCTAGCTCAGGCAAGATAAAAAGAAAACAAAGAATCTTCTGGAAAGACCCCAAAGCCAGAGGTAAAAAAAACCATCACTCTGAAAAATAACCAGCAAGATAGGTTTTTCTAAAACAGAAATAGCTGAGTTCCTTCTATTTAGACCCTCTTCTGAACCAAACTTGTTAGCTTTTTGTATACGACAGACTCTATGTTGACTTTCACTCTTGGATAAAAATCTATTTTTTAAAACATATATCGGATGGGCCACTGTGCAGCTTGTCCACCTCCTCAAAAACAAAATGACATTTGTCAAAAGGACAATCCACAGGCACGCTGGAATCTGACAGTTCACAAGCAAACTCATAGTACGCGTGCTGTGTTCAATGAATACGGTTTAGATTCCGCTGAACAAAAAGCACAAAGCCCTCGGTGTGATATTTAAGGGGCACCCGAAGAACCCAGCTGTTGGTGCCGGAATCTTCATATCTAAAGGACAGTTATTATCTGTGGGTTCCTCTCCAGGCAGGGCTGCCCAATTTCTTTTACATCCAACCCAGGCTAGAAATATCCCTCCTCCCGTTGGATTTTCATATCCGTGGGACAGAGGTTCCCGTTTCAACATTTCATTTGCTGCACCCCATCCTCATTCTGAAAAGAAACACCTTTGGGAATTTTTTAAAAAATCAAAATCAAATACTTACGAGCAAAGGCTCAAAACTAATAGCCTTGAAGATGACTCCAAATGCTGTGTTTTCACAACCCAATCACATTTGGGGGCCAAGAAAAACCCTCAAACAGAGAAAGCAAGAAGCCATTGCTCTTACTCTACCTAAATTTCCTAGAACCCAATTCCCCAGTTCAGCCGGAGAACTTGAAACTGGACAGAGACTGAGCATAAAGAAATAAGAGAAGTGGCTGACACATTCTCACCCCCTTATTTGGTAAATCAAAGCGCTGCTCAGTTTAGGAACTTTTGGAAGGAAAGAATCGAACAACACGGGCTGATTTTCAAACAACCACCGTTCCTGAGTACCACAAAGGTGATGCGTGAGCCTCTTACTGATCATGGTGGTTCCTCCAGCCAGGGCTGCCTTGGTTCCTTGGAAGAAGTCATCGGCAGACGTCATTCCCTGGTCGGGCATCTGGAAACGCGTATGGACATCAATTCCTCCGGGGATCACCATCCGCGAATGGGCTTCGATGGTCTTCACCCCTCCTGGCACAATCAGGTTCTCGCCTATTTGCCTAATAGGGTTGGAGATAAGGGTTGTAAATGAAACGTGGAATTAAATGGGATCTGACAGTTACTTTCACCAACCCATAAGCCATTCTTCCATACGAGCCATGGGCTTTTCGGATTACTTTTATGACTCGTAACAGAAGCACTACCCACTCCCTACCCCAACTAAGAGGCAAGGCAGAGTATACCAGAAAGCAAAATTTAAATAAGGCATCGGAGGCCCCATTCAAAGAGATTTAGTTACTAAGAAACTCCTAAGATCAAATGATAACCAAGCCCCAAGATATTTATGTAAAATGTAACTAAACTTTCTTTACAACGCACACAGTGGAGCTAATTATCCTACAGCAATTTTTCTCCAGACCTGGCTGTACTTTCCAAACATTTATTTTCACCGTATCGTTTTTCACTTACAGAGAAGATAAGGATAGAAGGGTGGAGGTAGAACAAAACAAAGCCAAAAAAAAAAAAAAAGAGAGAGAGAGAAAAGAAAAAGGAACACTATGATTGCAATGATTCAAAAATTTGGAAGCATTTGCTCAGCAAATTAGATAATACAGCAGAAAAATGAATATTTATTTTGTTAGGGGACATGATTCACTTCTAATTTAAAAAATATATACATTTACTATATCTTTCTACCAATTTTTTAAAAAACATTATTAATCAAGGAGGACTCAATAAAGTTCTAGAACAAATGAGAGATGACTAAAAATAGCATACAGACCTGCGAGAGACATTTCTAGGCCAGTGTCTCTCTGCTAGACCTGATCCTGCTGCCTCATAATTGGGGGAAAATGGAACATGAAAGTCATGGCAGTTGAGAGCCTGGAGCTGAGACTGTCACAGCGAAACACACATGGAGAAAACATTAAATGTGGAAATGTTCAGACCTATTTTCGGTTCATAAATCAGGGCGTGAGCTTCCAGGCAATAGTCCTATCCACCCCAGTTTTCCACTCTTCCGGACTGGTTAGCTGCTAGCACTTGATGAATGCTGCTTATTTAAAAGATGTCATTTGCTGCAGTGTTTGTCTTTAAACAGATGTGCTATTTCTCCAGGGCCCTGTGAGCCATCCCAGCAGGCAGGGCACAAGGATACTGGTCTGTACTTAACCCTCTAGGGTCCCAAAACACCCGAAGTCAGTAACTGCTCTGCTGTTTGTCCTTTGTAACACAACACACAATAAACACAAGGGCAGTCTTATTTGTGCTAGTTGCCACTGAAACAATGAAACCTAAAATTCCCCCAGGATTAGGCAGTAATTTGTCTGTGTTACTCGGTAATTAACTTGGTATCCTTCTTTGGCCTCTCCAACTTGGATTCTTGATGAAGAAAGCAGATGCACTATCTTAATAGAAGAGGCTGTACTCCATCTCTGCGTCCTTTGATTGGGCAATCCATCCCAAACAACTACATTCTAGGAAATCTTTACTATATTCAACATAATCACAAACCAAGTAGTTGAGTTGGCAACAAGAAGATACTGTGTCACCTCAGTTAAAAATAGTAAATTACATAATACATAATGAAATGGGTGTGCACATAATCGTTGCTTTGAAGTCCCTAAATCTGAGCTTTCAAATTCACTAATTTCCACCATTCAAAATGGGTTTAAAACAGATATTAATCTGGTCATTCTTTGATGTCATTAAAGCTTGATACTGAGTTACCGGCAGGTGTACAAGTATGTCTCTATATCAAGAGTTACACTTACTTGATCAACCCATCTTCCATGTATATGTCTGCATAGAAGGACTGGTCATCATTAACAATTTTACCTCCTTTGATCAGAAGACGATCACTCTGAAACAAAGAGGTAGTAAGGTCACAATGCGTAACTGAACCATGAGAAACACCAGTTACTAAGATAAATAAGCAAAGGACACACGTTCACTATTCAAAAGTGATGTTCAGAACGATCCAATTTTGGAAAGGCTCATGACAAAGGTAAACGTTACGTAGCAACGTATTCACCACTTGATGAGTCAGAACACATCGGCAAAGCTTAAAGCTTTTCCTAGATAAATGAACATCTCTTTCAATTATACCTTAGACCTGAAAGCAAAAAAAAAAAAAGCTCCCATTGATGAACGGTGAAAACATTTTCTATAAAGAAAATAATAGCTAATACTTCTCATATGGCTTTTGGCTAAACCTCATCTAAGAAAAAAAAAATACACCCACATACAGGAAAACCACATTTTGGCAAGGTTTGTGTCAAAGAAAATTGAGCAAAAGTCTGTTGTCATGGGATACACTACACAAATATACTTGGTTCAACGGTAACAAGGTTTCAGTTCAGTATGTCCTTTATATTCGCATTAGTCTGTGAGGTAAATCACAGCAAGTGTTGCAAAACGGGAGAAAAAAAAGACTACAAAAAAATACACCACTTCAAGTTGTTACAGAAAAGGTAACATTTTATGATAAAGTATATGAGATGGCAAATTCTAAAATCTAACACCACTCTAGATTGTTGATGCACTTATATTTTAACTGGTGATATTTGTGCAAAAAAAAAAAAAAATAAAGGGCAGGCACTACATAAGGGCCAAGAATGTAACAGGAATGCTACATTATGACTCATCAGTATTCCAAACACTGCTGATGGGATGCAATGTTAAAACTATATGTTCAGTAAATATGCACCTGTTTTATTTCAGACTGGGTTTAAACCTTACAAGCTGAACCATATAGTGCCATTTTAATATGCAACACATTGCAAAGAATGGCATTCATATTGACAGTTTAAAATTCAGTTACTAAACAATATTCTCAGCAAATGCTACTTATATTTAGCAGCTACCAAGAAAAGGAAGTCACTGAAAATCTTTTAAAAATATATAGGCTAATGGACAGCAAGGGGGAAAAAAAGACACTTTTACACATAAATGCACACACACCTGGGTTTAGAAAGTATTTATTGTTTCT
The DNA here is from genome assembly GCA_963574885.1 of Lepilemur ruficaudatus. Taxonomy (NCBI): domain Eukaryota; kingdom Metazoa; phylum Chordata; class Mammalia; order Primates; family Lepilemuridae; genus Lepilemur; species Lepilemur ruficaudatus. The sequence continues at coordinate 15,315 of CAUYRT010019986.1, forward strand.
CTAACATACTGAAAAACAATAAGATCATTTCAATGTGTACACCGTAGGGTCCTTCATGCTGATGTAGACTTTGGAAAGCCACATGGGAATGAATAGTCAACAATAATTCCTGCACCTGTATAATGTAAATGTAAAGACCTTTACAAAATCCTATCATGCATATAATGCCATAGGAACCTCAAAATGAATCTGTGAGGTGGATGGGGCCAGATTCTATTCCCAAGACACATAAGGAAACTGAGGCTCAGAGAGCTAAAGCCACTCGCTCTGGTCACTTGACCCAGTGCACCTCTCTCTGTCTACAGTGATCCTCCCTTTTCTTCCAGATCTCTGGGCTTCTTACAGGATAAATGTCACCTGGGAGGCAAGGAGAAACTGTGCCCTTCACCACCTGCCCTATTAGTCCTTGCAGTACCTGGCCCAGCCATAGCCTCGAATCTCCCCAGCCAACATCATGCCAGGAAAAAAATCGAAACATCATAGTCGTCTTCACTCTAGTGCCTTCCAGAAGGCTCTTACATAAGAGGCTGGCCACGCTGGTGGAGGGACAGACACCATGCTATAGGTCCTATGATAATGCAGCCAGATTTTCTTAAAAAGGATGGAGGGGGCGCTCTTTTAAAAATTGCTCTTGTTGATTGTTTGCTTTTAAAAATTTTTTTTCTTCCCCACACTGTCAAAACGAAACTGCCTTGTTCATTCACGGAGACAGCCAATTATTTGAGGCGTGCAGCAAATCTGCTCCCCCCACCACTCCTTCCTCCAGCGCCGGGGAACACCTAAGGTTGGGTCCCCCGTGCCCAGCCCTTTGGGATCTTGCATGTTTTGCCTTAGAGAACAAGCTAATTACCCACTCGCGCTGCAGAACCACCCCGCTCAGGCCGGAGAGCCTCCGAGCACACGCCCCCTCCACTGCGCACTCGCTCCCGCACCTTTCTCCTGCGGGTGTGCCCTTGTGCGGGGGGAGGGGGGAACGGGAGGAGCCGGGGTGCCGGTGGCTAAAGAGAAAACACGAGCGAAAGCCCGCCCTCCGACCCAGCCCTAAAAACACATCTTGACTGAGAGATTCTTTCAATCTGTGCCTCAGCCCCCGGCTGCACCCGGGAATCAGCCTGCCGGCTGCAAACCGGATTGCACATCATTACATAACAATGAATTTCCCCGCGTCCCTCCCTGCCCGGGATCTCGCCGGGGATGCAGAGACGAGGACTGGCGAGATCATCCAGGAAAAGACGGGGAGGAGGGTGGGCGCGAGCAGCGACGTTCATCCCCGAGGCACCGCGAATTCACGGCACAGATGTTGCCCCCGTGATTTCCAAACCAACAAGCCCAGGCCCCGGAACCGCGCCGACCCTCGGGCCGCTGCGATCATTGTCTGGCCGGGCCGAGCCATCTGCTCGCGCGTCGCGCAGCGCCATTACCTCCCCGGCGCGGCTTGCGCGGTCCCCGCGCCCACCCGCCAGTGCTTTGTATGCGCCGACGCGGACGCCTCCCTGGCGGCGGCGGGGACAGAGGGGACGAGAAAGCGAGCCCAGAGCCCTGCCAGGGCCCCAGCCCCATACCCCAAGCCCGAGTGCGAGGACACCGAGAGGGCCACCAAAAACCGGCCCCTGGTCAACAAAAAGCCCCCGCCCGGGCCCCCCCTCCTGCCTCCTCTGCTCATCTGCGCCCCCCTGTTTTCCCCGCCCGTTTCCCCATCATTCCGGTACACCCTGCCCCTTTCAGCATCCCTCTGCTGTCATCACGCCTCCGGGCTGGAACCCGCTCCTTTTTCTGGGGAGCCCCGAAGAAGGCTCCAGAAAGCCCCTTATAGTGGGGGCGGGAGACGCGGGGAGGATCCATTCCCTCCGCGGATGGAGGAGCCCAGGCGCGCAGCGCGCAGCCCGGAGAACAATATCCGAGCTCCGAGCGTGCACGTTCAGTCTGGCTTCCATTTGCTCGCGCCCGCGGGCAGCGCCGCAGCATCTCGCGGCGACAATGGAAGGACACGGCGGACCCGGCGCGCTACCCACGGCCACCTCCGCGCACGCACGCCCCGTTTCGATACCTTGCAAAGGATACGGATCATGATCCTCCCTGACTGCGTCCCCGCCACCCCATTACCACCACCATCGCCACCGTTAGCAACAGAAGAAGAAGAAGAAAAAACAAAAGTTGGGTCCCCTTCCCTCCCTCTCCTTTTAAGAAAATTCCGTGCCACAAAAGGTCGCTGGCCCGCCGCGGAGTCCCCAAGTACCAAACTCACCGTGATGCGTGGAATGTTTTTCTTCCCCTGATAAGACATATCTGTCCTGGGAAAAAAATTTAATTTCAAGAGGGCAGCTTCAAAGCAAAAATTGCCAGGAAAAGGGGACGTGGTATTTTTTTTTTTTTTTTTTTTGCAGAATTGAAAAATGTGCAACCGCTTAGCTGGTCTTGCTGGCAGCAGATTTCAGGAACGTAAGGGACAAATGCAATCCTCTGTCTCTCTTTCTTCCTCTCCTCCAACACAGCCCCAGCTAGGGCGGAAAAAAAAAGAAAGAGAGAGAGAGAGACAGAGAGAGAGAGAGAACAGGAGGGAAGGGGGTGGAAATAAACTACAGCAATAAAAGCCTCGGTTCAAGGCGGCCACCGTGGCGCATGCGCCGCCGGCCACTCCCTTTCCTCTTAGGCAGAAGCCATCCGCTGCGAGAGAGACGGGCCCCGATTGGCCGCGGCCGCGGGATATGCAAATGAGCGCAGGCGGCCAGGGGCGCGGCGCGAGCGCGCGAAATGCTGCAGCTGCGGACGAGGGCGGCGGTCGCCGCGTGCGCCCGCGCGGGGCGCGCGCCTTTCGCGCGCTTTCTTCGGGCCCGGGCGGCGGGGACTGCGGCTGGCGGTGGCCCCAGACGCAGCATCCGCCCCGCGGGGACAATGGAGGGGTGGTCGCTGCGGACGGGGGGAGGGGGCGGCACCGCTAGACGGCGGGGCTGCGGCGCGGCACGCGCTCGCCCGCGCGCGCGCCAATCCGCGGAGGCCGCGCTGCAGCCCCGCGTGGGGTGACTGCGCCGAGCCAATGGCCGCGCTGGCGGCGAGCGCGCGACTGCCCCGCCGGCCGGCGCCGCGCGGCCCGGGAGGGCGCCGGGCCCTTTCCCCGCCCCGCCGGCCGCCGGGGAATGCGAACGGCAGCGCCGGCCACGCCCGCCGCCCGGGCCCGAGAGGGGCGGCTGCCCCGGGGGCGGGAGCGGGAGCGGGGCGCGGGCGCCGTTGCGTGGCTGCTGGAAACGAAAGCCCGAAGGAAGCCGCTGTTAGCGGAGGGCGGCATGGCGGGGGCGCTGCTGGAATGGGAGACCCCTCCCTGAAACGTCCTTTTGTGCCTTCAGACCACTAGGAACTTGGGCGGAGGGGGCATAAAAAAAAACGGCCTAATCTGGGCCCCGTTCGCGCTCTGGAACAGTCGGGCCCACCCAGGCCCACCGCAGGGGCGGGCGGGGGACGCATCTCACCGGTGCCCGCAGATCTGTTGCAGGAAACTTGCTGGCGTTACAGCGCTCAAGGAGCCCTAAGGATCGAGGGTATCAGTAGACGGCAGCGAGCACGTGAGCTGGGGAGAAGAGGAGAGACTATATATACCCCAAAGGAAAGGGAATCAGAGTTAAAAACAACACGAGATTCCTGAGTCCCCCCAGTCTAGTCATTTAAAAAGGCATTCAAGGCCTCTTCGTCATCCTAGCAATCCAACAGGCCTGGGAGTCCTTGGCCCTACCCGTCCAAGCGACGTGATGCTCTAACTGCAGAATCCCTGCAGAAGAAAAAATCTGGTCCAGTTGATCCTGGGGAATCTACCTGGGGGGTAAGGGGGAACCCCTTTGGAGGTAGCCCAAGCAGGTGCAATGGCAAACATCTGGACTGGCCCATGGCTTCTGGGCTTCTCTGCTTGAGGTCAAACAGTTCATACAATCCCTACATAATCTAAGCCATGGGACAGCCATAAAAAAAAAAAAAAGGAATATTTAATTGATTCACACCTGCTCAGCAAAGATTAACCAGATAAATACAGAATAAATCTGTCGGCTATTGTGGGCCTGAGTTCCAGGGCCTTTCTGCACCTGACCACCCTGGCCACTTTGGGAGGTTGTGTCTTTCAAGATTCAAAGACAGTGTCAAACTGACCCTTTCACTCCTGTTCCTGTAAAATCTAAAGTCCCAGAAGGGGGTTGTGGGGTATACAGCAGGCTTCACCACTGGTTAATTCATTTGAGTTAGCTGTGCATCTTGAAAAGGAAGTAGAAGCACTTCCCCGTCCAACTATATGATGTGCAAGGAGCAAAGTGAGTTGATGTCAGCAAGTATTGGTGTCATCCAGTAATGGCTAAAGTCGCAAGTCTGAGACAGCATAAAATGTGCCTTCCCACCTGTGAAAGCCAATAGCAGGTTCCAGCTGGGGGAAGGGAGTGTCCTATTAGATCATAAGAAAAATACCACTTGGCAAGCAAGTACATAGTGGGACTCAAATTAATTTAAAACAAAATAACCTCTAATTGTTTGTATTCTTGTTATATTTTCCTGCTCCTAAGTTGCTTGATCCTAATGGATTTAAATGTATCTGGTTATTTACCAGTTTGCCATGGAATAGTTTCTTTTGTAATAAAAGCTTACAAGGGCTTTTGTGTCAGTTTCATTTGCCTCGGTCTGAATTCTATAGTCATTGATAGGATGTTCTTAGCCCGTGATAATTGACATTTCCACTCATAAATATCCAAAGATGTAAGGTTTAAATTGATTTGTCTATTCTCACTAGAGCCTAAGAGAGTATTTGGCACATAGAAGATAGTTTTAATTGACCAAAGAACTGTCTGCAATCTGCATTTCTTACCTTATTTAGCACTAAATGCAATTCAGAAAAGTAAAAAGAGGGGATTGGGGGGGGGGTATCTTCCATCCACTCTGCACTGATTAACTTGTTAAAAAACATGAACTATATTTTTTATACTCTCTTTAGAAAAACTCTCAATGAAAATGTCCTGTAAAGTTACAAATCATTATTCATGAACCTAATATTTCAACCTTTTCTCAGAGGTGACTTTTCTGAATTTTTAAAAATTAAATGTGTGTCCAACATGAAAAGGCATTGTTAGATTGCCCATTCCACATTCATGACCCCTTCTGGAACCCACACCTTCCCACGTCTTCCCCCAGCACCAGGAAAGAGCGATATATGATAGATACAGTCACTGGATGACATGGTAACATCCGGGGAATTCTGGGTGGCCCAAGCAGATGTATGAGCAGGAGTGAGTTCTAGCCAGGTGCTGTATCAGAGTCTGACCACAGCCTTTTCTGCAGCTTCATCTCCCATCCCTGGATGCCGACCCTGTCCCCATGCTCAGCAAATGCACAGACACACACACATACCCACAGCACCAGAGCAAACCTCTCACTGCCCCATGAAACTATGTGCCTTGCCCTAGGCAGCTCTCTGTATCCCCTTCCCTCAAATGTCACCTCTATGAAGTCTCCCCCCACCCAAGCTGGCAAAACCTTGAGCACTCCTTCCTGTATTCGCCTCTGTTACAGCACATGCCCCGTCATACTGTAATGATTTGCCCATTTCTTCTAACAGATCAGCTTTACCTTCCAGCAACCAGCACACTGCCTGGGCCCTGGCATATGCCCTCCACATTTAGTACATAAATACGTGCTGTCCTTGCTATCATGAGAACAAAAGATTCTTGCACATCGCCACCATGGTGAGTTTGGATGTCAAAAAATCCTTGACGCAGGCCTCTCTCTTAGCCCCCATAGCTTTGCTGGGTCTTCCTTCTGGGCAGCCAGCTCCCCTTCGCCAAGCCCCTGAAACTGCAGAGAATTTTGTTATACGGCAGCTTGTTATTCTTTGTGGGCTGTAGCTGCCTAGATTTTAGGCTACACCTCCCCTGGCAAAACTGCCATGTACCACCAAGCCTGACATGACACAAGCAGAGAGCATCCAATCCTACAAAAAGCCCCAGAATCATACATGGCATCTCTAGTAATTTTTTTATTGGCACCATTTCTAAAATTGCTCTTTTCTCTGCCCTCCCCATTATTCTTTGTACATGTATATTACACCATTAGATCACATATCCTATATCACATATCCTTAACTTTTTTTCCCAACTCTTTTTCCCATTGTATCAGTTTCCTAAGTATCATTTTCCTTCCATTCGAAATTTGAGCTCATGGAAAATAAAAACTCCTTTAATAGTCTTACTCATCCCTTATCCTTACAGAGGACCGGACAGATGTGGGGACTCAAGAAGAACTGGACACAGGGATGGACAGACAAGTGGTGACACCCAGGCAGGATCTTCGACATGTTGGCATTGTACAACCTGCCGGGAACTGGGGGTGGGGAGACAAGGATGTCACCGCGATGCCCGGGTGCCTGGTCTGCTTTCGGTTCCTCAGCATCTGCCCAGCCCATGCTCTCTCCAGGCCAGCCCCCCACTGTTCTTGGTTTCATCTTCCCCCTTTGGGAGGCAGGAATAACCATTTCTGCTTCTGTGGGGCCCCTGGGGATGTGTAATGTTCAGAATGCCACCAGCAGGGAAACTCCAAAAGAGAAACTGCTGACAGGAAGAACTGAGCTTAAGGATGCCAAAGAGGAGAAAGCCCCAAGCTGGGCGTGCACTGCTGCAGTCTGACGCCAAGGGCTATGGCCTCGAATGCAGCCTGCGGAGAAGGGTACAATGAATGCGGCAGTGGAGGGAAGGCGCCGGAATCCTTCTTTGCCAAAAATGAAGGGCATTGACTAGGACGCTGGAGCTGGAAGTGATGCCTTCTTCACTGCAGATGGAATCAGGCCATGAGAGCCTCTTCTTTGTGTGTGTGACCCTGAAGGGCAGAGGCTGCAGAAGGAACGGCCAAGGGCCGAAGGACCGGGACCTGCACCCTGCCTTCCCTGGGGGGGGAACACTTCACCAGGGGCGGCCAACGAGGGTCAGCACTGACCGGCCCTCTGAGCCAGGCGCTGCTTCGGCTGGAACTGGACGGACTGCGGCCGCCCCTGCTGGGCTCTCAAAGGGTCCTGAAGACATCCTCACTGCACAAAGACAGGAGGCTCCGCTGTCCAAATCCCACCAGACATCAGGGCACGGAGGAAAGCGCGCACTTTTCAGAATCTAGTCGACTTGGGTTTTCTCCTCTGATCTCCAGTTAGCGCACACGCCTCACAAGGGAACCCCGCAGGAGCCCCCTTGCACCCCATTCTCTGCATGATTGCAGATTTCCCTTGGGGCCTTTGCCCAGCTGGGGCACAGGGCGTCTGCTCTGGCAGCCGCGTCTCAGGCCCGCCCTCTGGTGGCGAATGACGAGTGTTGCACGTCGTCCCTGCATGCTGGTCTCTGGAACACACGGGCTACAAGGGGCCTCAAAGATCACATTCCAGGGTTCCCAAACTTGCTGGCCCTCGGGATCACTGGGAACGCAGCTAAGTCCTCCTGAACAGAATCTCCAGAGGAAAGGGCCAGGAATGCTGTTCTAGTCTGGCGCTCAGCTCCAGATCCTGCTCACCCCACCCTCTCCTTATGGAGGACTAAGTGAGGAAAACGGGGGCTAGGAAAAGGGTCCCACTCCCTGTCTGACGCTCTCCCACTCCCCGAGTGGCCTGCTCGTGACCCAGTGGGAACGTTTTGTGACAGAGTGGTAAACCTCTCTCTCAGTCTACTTCTCTGCCTTCTAGTAACAGTACAATTGTCTAAAACATTATATAGTTGGTAAGGAAGGAGTTAACATTTATTGAGCACCCACTATAATTGAGGCAGGATGCTGAGTGCTTTAAATACATCTTTAATCTTTCCCCAAATCCTACTAGTTAAGTCTTCAGATCCTTATTTTGAGGCGAGTCAGGCAAAAGAAACCTGCTGTTCCAGGCCCACCTCCACACAAGAGCAAGGGCAGGATTCCAATCCAGACTGCCTGACCCCAAAGCCCAGGGCCCAGTTCCCACCGTGACAAAGCACCGGTTTGGTAGAAAGCAGGACCCGCCTTGTGCAAGAGGCAGGCACAGGTGATCTGTGTCTCTTTCTCCACCCCTTTCACCGTCCTGAGTCCTCATTCCCTAGACACGCCCCCTTGTCCCAGAATCAGTTCTCCATCTTCTTCTTTCCAAATCACCTGGCAGAACTCAGCTTCACCCAGTGGCTCCGGCCCTCCTCTCATGGGAACCATGACAGATGAACACCAGGGTTTAAATGGTGATAAACGCTTACTGTGCTGCCCCTCGGCTAAAAGGGGAAGACCCTGGTTAGCAGAATTTCAGGCAACAGGGCAGGTGGCTGCGTGAAGAAAATGCAAACTGCTTGTGGGGTCTGCTGCGTGCGCTCTCACTCCTGCCTTCCTTTCCGGCATTGCTCGGTGTCGGGTCCCCAGCGCCCTCACCCCGCGGTTTCCTGGAAGTGGCCCTCTGCTGCTGCTGCTCCCTATTGTCCCATGGGTGGTCCCTGGCCACCCTGTCTGAAGCCTGCCCACGTGTTCACTACCCCCTCTATCTCAGAATCTCTTCTCAGTAGCAGTGATCACAACTTGGAAGTGTTTTTGTGCGTGTGTTTACCTGGATATTCCCAATCTGTCTCTACTCTCAGCTGCAAAGCCCCTAAGCCACCTTGCTCTCCACCCCACCTGGCAAGGACCTCACCACACTCAACAAACAGGAGCTGAATGAACAATTGAGCGGCAGAACCTTTCCAAGGACACCACACAGGTCTCCTCCCCCTGTTCTCCAGCCTAGGTGACCGAGGCCTCACCTTCCACCTGCCGCCTCCCTGACGTGCACCTGCCACCTCTAATCATGACTCACCCAGGTTTTTAAAAGACCAGATGGTGAGAATTCATCTCACTGGATAAGGTCCAGGGGCCTACATTCTAATTATCCATGGTAGGGCGTGCAGATGACTTTCCCATGAGGACCTGTCTCTCAGAAGCATCAGACCTAACATTCGTGAAGCTTGGCCCCGCCTGGCGGTCCAGCAGTGGTGACGGTGACTGGCCTCCTCTTTCCAAGCCCACACTTCAGGCTAACTGCTCACCACACCCAGGAAATACAGCAGATCCCCACCAACTGGGCTTTCTTGACTCAGAATCTGTGTCGGTTCTGAAAAGGGCCAGGGAAAGGGTTTAACTACATACCTGGCAAGTGTAAATAATATTTCTGGAGTTTCAGTCTCTTAAAAGAACTAGCCATCATCATAGTACTGAGAACAGTACATAGTACTGAGAACTACATAGTACTGACCACCCTTGGGCCATCTGTTTGTTCAGGATCCCTACAGGCCTCTTTGGGGCAATTCATTAGCTTAGTCTATGCATTCTTGGAAGTAGTCTGTTTGGATACTGTAAAGATGTAATGAAATTCTGAATTTCCCCTTCATCAAAATTGGTCTTTTTCCCCCTTTTTTCACTGCCCCCACCCCATTTGTTTTCAAGTGGTGAGAGTTTGTTACTGGCCTTGTGTGCCAGCCCTCTGGAGACCAAGGGAAATCGGGAGGTGTTTCCAAGCTGCTCACACACAGTCCCCTCCGCACGGCACAAGGAGTTATGCACAGAGAGGCCACTGGCTAACAGCCCGTGTTGCTGCATCCACAGCTCTGCCAGCTCCAGACGAGCCGCGCCCCTCTGCCCTCGGCCTGGGCTGGGGGCTCCCCACCCCGAGGGTCACCGACCCAAAAACTGTTCTCCCTCCAACTTCTGAGCACATCTAGTGTCTCTCAAGAAACTAAACGGGACCCTTTCTAGGACTTAAGCAGATAAGGAACTCACTGAAAGAACAAACAGCCAGCTCTAGTTGTGCTTTGAGCAACTGTCAGTCTCATCTGTGGGCTTTAAACTAAATTCTACATCTGTGGGTGACGTTTAACCCACGTAGGCACCGCAGTCAAATCAGGGAGGACACTGGGTGCCCACACACATCCACGGGGCTCGGGAGCTCCCTTCTCTTCCTTTAGGAGGTTAGAAATGGAGTTACGTTGGGGAAAAGGCCACTTTAAGGTGATCAGGCACTAAAGGAAGAAAGGAACCCTGGGGGCCGGAGAGACGAGGTGGAGGTGATGCCCTTCATCCCTCCTCCCTCGTCCAAGGCCTGTGCCTCATTGGGGTGTCATCTTCACATTCCTCAGAGGTGTCACACTGTTTGTAGCCTCTGTGCCTGTGCCCACATGCCTGCCTCTCCCAGCACACCCAGGCCTTCTCTGACCCCACACACTGCCACTCCTCTGTGCAGCCGCTCCTGAGCCCCCAGGTCCAGCTGGCCACTCCTTCTGTCATGCCCCATTGGGCCCTGTTCACACTCCTGGCGGACTGCCTGAAACATTTCCCTGCTCTATTTCTTTATACAGTGTCTCCTTCTCCTAGACAGTAAGCTTCTGCAGACAAAAACTATATTTTATTCAGTGCCTACCATACAATAGCACCCATCCATCTCAGGGTCTTGCCTATAATAGACAAACAAGTTCTGAAAGGATGGGTGGATGGATGGATGGGTGGGTGCATGGATGGATAGATGGATGAATTCATGAATAGATGAGTGGATGCATGGATGGATGGTTGGATGGATGGAAAGATGAGTGAATGAATGGAGGGATGGATGGATGATGGACAGGTAGATGCATGGATAGATAGATGGATGGATGGATGAATAGGTGGGTGGTTGGATGGATAGGTGTGTGGATGGATGGGTGGCTGGACGGTGGATAGGTAGGTATATGGATGGATGGATGAATGGATGGATGGTGGGTGGATGGCTGGATGAATGGATGGAGGGATGGAGGGATGATGGATAGGTAGGTGCATGGATGGATGGATAGATGGGTAGGCAGGTGGATGGATAGATGGATGATAGTTGGGTTGGTGGATAGACAGATGGTGGTAGATGGGTGGGTGGATGGATGGGGGGGTGATGAAGGATGTATAGATGAATAAATAAATAAACACCTTACACAAAAGTCTCAGTTATAAAATAGAGCCATACTGGGACTTGAGTCTAACATAATCTTCCAAGGCACAAAATTTACAAGGGGGTTCTGTCTTAGGCCTCATCCAGCGGTGTACTTTCAGGTCGCATCCTACTTCATTTTTTTCTGCCTCTGACAATGTTAGCCATCATACACCTTTTGAAATGTCCTTCTCTCCCCTCCCTGTCTTGACTTTTAAAACATGAATTAACATAAAACAGCCATTTACTAAACACCAGCAAATACCAAACCCTGGACTTTTCTCTAATCTTGTGGGCTAATCTGAATGATGCTATGGAACAGAGGTTCTTTCTCTCTCTCTTATGTGGTGCCAGAGCCCAGATTAGTTACCACCAAGGCCCAGAATTAAATAACTGATTCATCCCAGCTCTAGATGGCTCCAAAATCAGTGTTCCTTCTACCATGTTCCCTCCTGCTGCTCCTCTGGCAGCTTCTTCTTACTCTCTTTTCAGGCCTCTCTCCTCCTGCCCACCCATTAAAGGCTACTCATTCCTACGATGGTGTTGTTAACACTCTTCCTCCAGCCTACACATTCTCCCTGAGTGACTTCAACCAGCCCATGGCTTCAGGAACCACTTCCTTGCCCATGGCACCCCATCTCTACCTCCTGCCCCCAAATCTCTTCTGAGCTCACTTCCAGCTGGTTGGCAGAAGTGGGAGGCAGCCCCTGCATGTCCAGGAGTGTTACTGCTGGGCCCTGTGAGAACATCCACAAGCTCCTGAACTGCCCTTCCAGGGGATTTAAGCTGGGATACCCCTGTGTCCTCTTCATATCCCAGTGTCCTCTGCTGCTTCCTTACTTTGCTTTCTATCCTTGCTATTGTCTGAATGTGTCCCTCAAAATTTATGTGTTAGGAACTTAATCCCCAATACAACAGTGTTGGAAGGCGGGGCCTTATGGAAGGTGCTTAGGTCATGACAGCAGATAATTTATCCATTATCACTAATAGTGGGTAAATGCCACTGTTGGAAGGACTTGCAGAAGTGGGTTCTCTTTCTCTTGCCCTTCTGCCTTCCTTCACGTGCAGATGCAGCAAGAGAGCCCTCCCCAGACGGCGCCTTGACCTTGTACTTCCCAGCCTCCAGAAATGTGAAAAAATAAATTCCTGTACTTTGTAAATTATCCAGTCTCAGGTATTTGGTGATAGCAGCACACAAAAGACTAAGACAGTCCTCAGAGCTGATTCTGACAACCCCTTTCCTTGTGTTCAACCTTGACATTTCAGGCTTCATGACCAGCAAATAAGGGTTACTTCATTTCTTGACTCACTTATTAAGTTTGATATTTGACTGCTCCTATTCTGCAACCAACCTTGGTTTTGAAATTGTGCTATTTCACTTAAAGCCACTATGTGACACCCACATAAATGTCTTCCAGGTACCTCACACTCAAAATGACCAACCCAAAGCTTATTGGCTCTCTCCAAACCTGCTTCCCCTCCTGCGCTGGATCATGAATCTCACTTTATCCAAACTGTGACTTAGAGATCTTCAAGTCCTCCTGCTTCCTTATCACCACCCTCCAACTCAGAATCTCTCAGCAACTCCTTTGTCTGTAGCCAATCACCTCTTCCCATCCCCACCGCTCCCACTCATGTCCAAGCCACTACCACTTCCCATGTGACATGCTACAGAAGCTCCTACCACTCTCTGTGCTCCCCCACCAGCCAGAGTAACCCGTCTCAACCCTAAGTCATATTAAGTCACTCCACTTTGCTAAATCCTGCAGGGACTCCCCCTTTTAATCTGAGTAAAAGCCAACATGTGTAAGATGGCCCTCGGGCCCCAGCAGACCCTCAAAGAACAGGTGGATCTCATGTTATTTAAACCATTCCAGAACAAATGAAGAAAAGCATCTGAATTCTAAAAGTCAACATAACATTTTAATAGTAAAACTTGGGGAAAATCCATATAATAAAAAAAGAAAACAAAAATAATGCCACTTAAAAATATTATAGGAAAATAGAAATTAAGACAGAAACACCATCACCATTAGCATCTTCCCTCTGCAAGCTGTGTAATAAAACTCGAGCGTCTTAGCACAGCCTCCCTGACCCTCCACTGGCCTCAACATATTTTTGCAGCTTCATTTCCTGATGGTTCTCTCTTTCCTGCTCACTCCTCCCTCATCTTTCACCTTTTAACCTGACAGATTGTTCCTGTCAAATAACATGCACCAGCTAACACCACGCCTTTGTTTATTCTCTTCTCTCTGCCTTCGATGGTCTCTTTCTCTTCATGACCAGAAGTTCTACTCTTATTTAAAAGCCAAACTTAAAAGTCACATTGCCTATTTAGAAAACCCTGACCCCAGCCCACCTCTGTCCATCCATCCATTCAATTAATCCAACAAAGATATCGAGCATGTCTATGTCCCCACAGAACAGGAAGTTCAAAAGTCAACAAAGGAGACATGGCTTCCGCCATCAAGAAGTTTATAATCTAGGGGAGGAAGACCAATATTAAATAAGTAAATAATAACAGCTACCATGTATGTAGACTTCGTGTATACCAGACACTGTTTAAACACTGAACATCCTCATGACACCACCCTAAGATGGGGCTACTTGTATATTAGATTAATAAATGAGGAAACCAAGCCCCAGAAATGTTAAGTAACTCTTTGCAGAGCAGCAGCAGGAAAATGGTGGAACCTGCATTTGAACTCGGTTGGTCTAGTTACAAAGTCCATACTCTAACTCCTCCCAAGAACATCAGGACAGTGACTATGAAGGAAATAAACAGAGATGTGATAGAGAATAAATAGAGGCTGGACACAGTGGCTCTCGCCTGTAATCCTAGCACTTCAGGAGGCTGAGGCAGGAGGAACACTGGAGGTCAGGAATTTGAGACCAGCCTGAGCAAGAGCAAGAGCCCATCTCTACCAAAAAATAAAAAAATTAGCCAGGTGTGGTGGCATGTGCCTGTAGTCCCAGCTACTCGGGAGGCTGAGGCAGGAAGATCACTTGAGCCCAGGAGTTTGAGGTTGCAGTGAGCTATGAGGATGTCATTGCACTCTAGCTGGGCCAACAGAGCAAGACTCTGTCTCAAATAAAAAAAAAATAGTAACTAGAGGAGGAAAAGGGGAGTATCACACTAAGGCTGTAGTGTCTGGCACAGTACAGTTTCCACTGGCCACAAGTGGCTACTGACCACTACAAGTGTGGCTAGTCCAAACCGAGATGTGTCGTAAGTGTAAAGAAAGCACATATCAGATTTCAAAGACTTAGCATGAATAAAGAATGTAAAAGATGTCATTAACAATTTTGTACCGATTACATATTGAAATGACAATAGCTGGGACATACTGGATTAAATAAAATATATTATTAAATTTAATTTCACACATTTCTTTATTATTATTATGGCTACTAGGAAGTTTCAAGTTCTGTGTGAGTTTGCAGTGTGGCTCCTACCATATTTCAATTGGACAGTACTGCTGTAGATAAAAGAAAGCCTTTTGGGGGTCTTTCTGCAGGAAGACCTCCCTGTCAAGGTGACATTTACATTAAGACCCGGAGGATAAGAAGGAGCTAGCTGTGCAAAGAGCTGGGAAAAGGACGCTCCAAGAAGGGGAAGAAACCATGCAGAGACGGAAAATGAGAGAGAGATTGCCAAGTTTAAGGAAGAGAGAAGTCTGAGTGACTACATCCTGTTGAGGAAGGGGATGGGCAATGTGAATGGGGCTGGAGAGGAAGGATGGGGCCAAACCACGAAAAGCCTTTGGGAAACTAAACGTAGACCCAGAACTAGTTTAGGCAGAAGAATGTCACAATCTAATTTGCATTTTTTAAGTATCACTGTAGCTGCTGCGCAACAGTTGCATGATCGCAGCACAAGACTGGATCAAGGGCAATGATGAGGAGATATTGCTGTGGTCCAGGCGAGATGCAATGGCAGCTGGGACTAAGCTGAGCGTAGGGATGGGTGCAGTCAATGGATTTGAGGTGTTTTGCAGATAAACCCTACAGACTTGCTGATGGGATAGACAGGAAGGATGAGGGACATGCACGAGTCCTGTAATGTTGAACTTGAGCAACCAAGCAGGTGGTGCCATGCACTGAGGAAGACTGGGAGATGAAATCAAAAGTTCTTCTTTGGGCATATAAACTTCGAGATGCCTATTAAATATATAAGTGAAAATGAGTAGGCAAGTAGGTAAGTCTAAGCTGGACATATAAATCTGAAGTCATTTAGCACAAGTATTTGAAGCTATGAGATTGGATGACATCATCTGGGCAGATGGGAGATTTGAGCCCTGGTCTGCATGCTGAGGCGCTCACTCCAGCAGTTCTTAAGGGGAGGTCCAGGAGATCAGAACTATTAATATTGTCATCATAATATGTAATCTGTGCGTAAGATATAATCTGTCTTTTTAATTTCATTCTCTCCTGAGTATACAGGGAAGTTTTCGAAAGGCTACATGATGTCTGATAATAAGCCTCCAACAGCTAATGAAATATGTCTTGTGTATTCTTATGAATACATTCATATGATTGTATTCATAAATACATTCTAGATTTCTAGAATCTTCTAAAGTAGTAGGTGTAGGTTATACACATTATGTTTTCAGAGATTAACTCTGTTCTCAGCAGTTCTACTCTGCTCCTACCAGCTCCCTTTTACACACCTGCGATAATCTCTGTAGTCTTCTCGTCATCCAAAAAACAGTTATTTTGAAATTCCAGAGTTTTCTTGAGGCTGCATGGAAACATAACTAGAACTAAGTACACTTTGTTGTCTTATTTTGCAATAATATCTTTTAAAATTTAAAAATCTCTTCTAAATTTTTAAATTTTATCTCAGATTTTTATTATTTAGAATAACGTTCTATTCTAAAACAAAAGAAAACTGATTTATCATCTTTCAATATTTAAGGATGGATTGTTAGCTTTAAAAAAAAAGTGCATGGAAGACTCAATATCTAAACACACAGCTGTACTGTCTACACTTAAAGATGAAGAAGAAGATAAAATTGCCATATCCCAGAAGGTCCTTTGAGTCATTTTTCATTTTAAAATATGTTAACTTATAATGGGTTTATTGCTGTTATTTTAAAATGAATTAATAAATATTTTTTAACTCCCCAGTTTTAAATTTCCAATATGGCAAATATAGAGAAATATAACCCACACAAACAAAGGCTCCTTGGGGTCCTCAACAATTTTTGAGAAAGTAAAGGCATCCCGAGACCAAAAAGTTTGAGAACCTCCGGTTTAGAGGACAGATGGAGGAGTGTGAGTCAGCACAGGACTGCGGGAAAAGCTGTTGATTAGGAGGAAAACCAGCGTGGCATTGTGGGAGTCGGAAGAGGAGTGTTTCAGAAATGAGGACGCTGTACAAATGGGCTAAAGAGCGCCCTGCGTGCTGGCCCCTGTGCTTTTTGCTTCTTCACACAGAGTAGGACTGTTGGCTCAAAGCCCACTGGCACCAAACTCCAATTTTTGCACATCTAATTGCTCTAAATATAGCCCAAGTGAGCATATTTTAAGCTGTTTAGAGCCTTCCTGCTTTGCATACTCCACAAAACTGCATCCAACATCTGCTAGCCACGTAAGCTATGTAGCTATGAAAGACCTCAACCTGCTGCTGCCCTCAGAGCTCTGGGACCCCAGCACTCCCCACCACGTGCTGAGTGGCATCACCTAGACGTGTAAGCCACCACCCACCCTGTAGGACGCCCCTCTTCCCCCGGGGTTCCCTTGCTCTCTTCCCCTTCTGGATGCTGGTCCCACATCTCTGTCTCTGGAAGGTCTTCCAGCTGTGGGGGACTCCTCAGGCAACCTGTCAAAGCGCCACCCAAATAAAGCTTGATGTGTCTATTGCCACCTCATGGTCACGTCTGTTCCCTGACCAGCCCCCATGTCCTCAAAGCCACCACAGAGGGCACGGTCGTAAACTACCGGTGTTACAGAGTAAGATAATGATAGGAGAGGAGCTGGTGAATTCCCTCCACGGAGGACACTACGACCTCCACAAGCTTCAGCACAGATAGAAGCCACGCTGCAGTGGGTCGCAGAGTGCGATGTGGTATCTGAAATACGTGAACAGCTCATACACACAAGCACAAAAGGACAAACATTCCCACAAGAAAAATCATGCAGTTCACGAAAGAAACGCTACAAATGATCAGTAACCATATGAAAAGATGCTCCATCCACAAGCCCTGGGAAAAAGGCAAATGAAAATTAGGAGAGACCGTTTTTAACCCATGTGATTGGCAAATATTTAAAGTTTGATATCAAGTGTTGGTAAAGTCATGGGGAAACAGATATGCTCCACTATGGGTGTGTAAGATAAATAGTCCTTTTTAAGGTGATCTGACAATATCTATAATAATGTTAAATGTCCTTACCCAATGATGCCGAAGTTTCACTATGCAGTGTCTGCCACAGAGAAACACCCACACTCATGGTCCCTGAAGCATTGTTTATTATACGTAAAAACTGGAAACAACAGAAAAGTGTCTACACTATGGTATGTTCATACTATAGAACAAGGTAGTGAGTAAGAAACAGACTCTGGGGTCAAATGCCCAATTTTATATCCAGACTTGGTCACCTACTGAGCACATAATCTTAACGAATTAGTCTATTTATGCCTCAGTTTTCTTGTTAGAATTAATACCTACTTCCCAGGGTCATTGAAAGGCCTAAATAAATAACCACATGTAAAGTAATTACAACAGTGCTTGGGACATGGTCAGCACTCAATAAATATTGGTAATCATTATTAGTATCAGCAGTTGAAGGATAATTTATATGAAATAATATAATTCATATATGCTAACATACACCCCTAAAACACCAAGAGAGAAAAGGGGCACGTTGCTGGCATAGATTGATATCATTGGGTAAAACACACACAGAATTAACACTACACATTTACCCCAAGGACGTATACTTGTATAAATATGTAGGAAAGAGGACAGAAGGATGCAAAGGGACAGATAAACCTTGCGCACCTCTGGTCGGGGAGCGGACGAGAAAGGGGAGCTTGGTCAAAGCAGGCGTTAGCCATATCTCTATGTCTAATAATATATTCCTGCGTCATGTACATAAAGTTAATTTTTAAAAACAGTGAACAGGAGACGAAGAAACAGAGATAGTAAACATAAATAGGTCTTCAGAAGAGCTTGCCATGAAGAGTAGAGAAATGGCAGGATTTTGTGAGTCGTGTTGCTGTGTTGTCGAAAGGAGACATTAAAGATGACGGTACGATGGCAGGATCGAGCCAGGAGACAACAGTGACGGGGCTGGACGGTTTCAGGAGGCAGGAAGGACGGTTCTCAGGGCCTAAGGGGACAAAATGGCCATGGGCAGAGCAGGGACCTTTCTTCTGCTGTGGGTGACAAAAAGGAAGAGGAAGGCAGTACCCGCGCTGGAGGTGGTAAGTTCAGTGGTGAAAAGACAAGTGGGTTCCTCTTTGTCCCCCGACCTCATAAATAAAGTGAAGTTGTCTGCTGAGAGAAGGCAGCTGGGAAGAGTGTGTGAGATTTGAGTGGAAAGGAGACGACGTAAATAAAGTGTTCGTCTTTGTACTGGAAAGCGCTGAATGTCCATTTGTAGTTTGTAGTCATAAATTATTAATGCAAGAGAATAAACCCTTCCCACCTCACACCACAGCCACGCTTCCCTGCCTCCACTGAGGTCCTCATCCAGTGGTGCCTGGTTACTTACACACGCCCGTCACCTCCTCACTCTACAACAGTACCAGCTGCGGTGATGGAGGCCGTACTCGGACCAAGCATTTCACATTCAACACGCAGTCTTCATGATAACCCCATGAGGTCATTATTTTGATGCCCATTTTGAAACAGGTGATTGCTAAAGCCACTACCTGGTATAACACAAAAGCTCACTATAACTTGTTAAACTCGTCCTAATCTTTTGCACATTAGATTCTCCAGGGACATTCAAGGAAATCTCAAGAATTAAGCTTGAAACACAACACTGGACAGAAGTCCATCTTCTTACCCAACCACATGGCCAGAAGGGACAAAGATGCAACCGGTGAGAATGTCACACATTAAAGGTTCCTAGAGATAGCACAGAGCACTTTGAGACTGAGAAGTTTGTGGACTGTCCCCACATCACTCCATATGGTTCTAAACACGGATAATTCCATGAAGGGCTCCATTCCTAAATGCTCCACGATAATTTCAGAGTCTGCACCAATTAAGATGTGAACAAAATTGCCACAGACCAGTTAAAGGTTACTACAGGAAATAATATCATAAGAATATACTTTTGCTGGTATATTGTCGTCAAGCTAAGACAGCTCAGACAACGCAGTGATTACAGCGCCCACGGTTACTGGATGAGCTCGTGGGCAGCTGAGACAACGCTGATCCTACCTGGAAACTCTGTTTTTGCTAATTCTGTCACTGAAGTTGGAGGAGATTGTTGTGAGCAGAGCTGTAGTTGATAGTTTTGTTTTTCGTTGATTTTATTTCTAGCCATCTTGACTTCACTACAGCTTTGGCATAATCTTTTTTTTTTTTTTTTTTTTTTTAGACAGAGTCTCACTTTGTTGCCCGGGCTAGAGTGCCGTGGCGTCAGTCTAGCTCACAGCAACCTCAAACTCCTGGGCTCAAGCAATCCTTCTGCCTCAGCCTCCCAAGTAGCTGGGACTACAGGCATGTGCCACCATGCCCGGCTAAGTTTTTCTATATATATTTAATTGGCCAATTAATTTCTTTCTATTATTAGTAGAGACAGCGTCTCACTCTTGCTCAGGCTGGTTTCGAACATCTGACCTTGAGCGATCCGAGCTTTGGCATAATCTTATGCCCTGTAAGAAATTCAGTTCATTTGCAAAACAAAAATAATAATAATTAAATTTAAAAATTCAGCAGTTTTAATGGACAGGTTTTGGCTCCATTGCTTTCAGCAATGTGACTATAACTCTGAACATACATCAAGTTTCTAAGAGTATGGATTTATGATTTAAAAAGCAATTTGGCTAGCAATTTGGCTCCAGATACATTCCAACTAAAATAGAATGAAGATCATAAAACTGCGAAAGTACCAATAGTTCTGTAAAACTTAGACCAACAGACACCAAGAATAATCTTAGGTTTACTATGGCCAGCTAGTATTGCCATATGAATCACGCCTTTTTGTTCTGTTTTTCTGATGCTTTGACATCTGGGGCTCTGCTGACCCTAGAAAGAATGCCCTTCCCGGGGCTAGCCAATTCCTAGGTAGTAAAATGACTGTTCTGGGGGCTCGACTTTCATGTGCAAACCAACCCATCCAGAGCCCACGCCTCCATCCTCCTCCTTTAGGAAGCTCTTAAACTCGGGGTCACTACTCACCTGTCCTAATCACCCCAGGGATGGTAGCAGAAAACTAGGGACAGCTCTATGCTCCAGGCCTCACCAAAATTATCCAAACTAGTCATCCCAAACCCCTTTACACCACCTCTCCCATTCCTGCCCAGAAACCACAACACAGGCTCCTCCGCCCACATTTTCCCTTCGCTCCCTCCGTTGCCTGACCGACCCTGTGCTTCCACCCCACGGCGAGCGGTGCCTGCTGTTTCTAGGATCTGTGAGTATGAACTTTTTCCTCGATGACAGTCATTTCCATAACTGTGTGCCTTCCCACGCCTGATTAAAACAAATCCCAGGTGCGTTTTGAAACAACTGCCCATACTGCTCTGCAAAGGGCCGTGTCTCTATTCATCAGAGATCACAGCTCCTGCAAAGGGGTCGTGCAGGAAAAGGGATGAGAGGGCAGCAAAGCGGTGTGCGAGGGGCCCCTCAACCAAAGCTGGCCCCGCAGCTGACTCCAGGCTACCTGGGGCAAAGTGTTCACAGATCTGGGTCAAAATGAGACAAGGAAGGACAATACACTTAACTTTTCATAAAGCTCAATTCATGCATATTTTTAAATGCCGGGGTTAATTTCCTTTTATGGTTTCGGTGTTAAAATGTCCTTTATTTTATGAAATGATACTAAATGGTAATTTCTTTTAAGTGTCCTTATTTGGCCACATAAAAAATTGGCAACCCTTAAGTTGTTCCCCAAATTTATTCTTGAAACGTGACTTGGGTGTATAAAGCCAAAATCTGACATCATGGCAACAGAGAATGGAACTTGGACAAGAAGCTGGTTCTTGAACTGACTGGTACATGTCATCGGGATAGGGGCCAAAGATAGGACAATCCACACACTCCTCTGCTGAAGACAAGTATTCTGAAGGGATTTCACCAGAATTGAAGATAAATACAGGCCAAGTGCGGCACTCATACCTGTAATCCCAGCACTGTGGGAGGCCAAGGTGGGAGGATCTCTTGAGCTCAGGAGTTCGAGACCAGCCTGAGCAAGAGCGAGACCCCATCTCTACTAAAAATAGAAAAATTAGTCAGGTGTCATGGCACGCACCTGTAGGCCCAGCTACTCAGGAGGCTGAGGCAGGAGGATCGCTTGAACCTGGGAGTTTGAGGTTGCTGTGAGCTATGATGATGCCACCACACTCTA
>CAUYRT010019987.1:0-60757 GCA_963574885.1 Lepilemur ruficaudatus
AAAATTTTATTGCAGAATATTATAAGGGCACAAATGTTTTGGTTGCATAAATTGCTTTTGTACCATTTGAGTCAAAGTTGTAAGTGTGCCTGTCACCCAGATGGTGTGCATTGTATCCGTTAGGTGTGAATTTACCATCCCATCTTCCCCCTCCCCCTGCTTGATTTCCGATGAGTGTTGTTTCCATATGTGCCCATAAGTGTTGATCAATTAGTTCCAATTTAATGGTGAGTACATGTGGTGTTTGTTTTTCCATTCTTTTTTTTTTTTTATTGGGGGAAAACTACAAAGCATTTACAGTACAATGTTTACAGGCACCATTTGTAGTGAGCTGATTTCCCAAAAAATATTACCACTCAAGTTGTTTTTCCATTCTTGTGATATTTCACTTTGAAGAATGGTCTCCAGTTCCATCTAGGTTAATACAAGAGGTATTATTTCAGCATTTTTTATGGCTGAGTAATGCTCCATGGTACACAAATACCACATTTTATTAATCCACTCATGGACTGATGAGCACTTGGGTTGTTTCCACATCTTTGCAATTGTGAATTGTGCTGCTATAAACATTTGAGTACAGGTGTCTTTTTTATACAATGCCTTTTTTTCCTTTGAGTAAATACCTAGTAGTGGGATTGCTGGATCAAATGGTAGGTCCACTTTTAGTTCTTTGAAGTATCTCCATATTCCTTTCCATAGAGGTTGCACTAGTTGGCAGTCCCACCAACAGTGTATGAGTGTTCCTATCTCTCCGCATCCATGCCAACATTTGTTGCTTTGGGACTTTTTGATAAAAGCCATTCTTGCTGGAGTTAAGTGATATCTCATTGTGGCTTTGATTTGCATTTCCCTGATGATTAGAGATGTTGAGCTTTTTTCCACATGTTGGCCATTAGTCTATCTTCTTTTGAAAAGTTTCTGTTCATTTCTTTTGCCCAATTTTTAATGCAGTTGTTTGATTTTTTTTCCTTGCTAATTTGCTTGAGGTCTTTGTATAAATAGATTCTGGTTATTACCCCTTTATTGGATGTATAGGATACAAATACTTTCTCCCATTCAGTAGGTTTCTATTTGCTCTAATGATTATTTCCTTGGCTGTGTAGAAGTTTTTTAATTTGATCGGGTCCCATTTATTTATTTTTGTTGTTGCTGTGATAGCTCTTTTCATAAATTCTTTACCTAGGCTAATGTCTATAAGAGTTTTTCCAACATTTTCTTCTAGAATTCTTGTAGTTTCATGCCATAGGTTTATGTCTGTTATACTTTATGAGTTAATTTTTGTGAGTGGTCAGAGGTGCAGATCCTGTTTCAATCTTCTACATGTGGCTACCCATTTCTCCCAGTACCATTCATTGTTTTTTTTTTCTATTTCAGCATATTATGGGGGTACAAATGTTTAGGTTACATATATTGCGTTTGCCTTACCTGAGTCAGAGCTTCAAGTGTGTCCATCCCCCAGACGGTGTGCACTGCACCCATTAGGTGTGAATATACTTATCCCCTCCACCCCCTCCCACTTGCCTGACACTTGATGAATGTTATTACCATATGTGCACTTAAGTGTTGATCAGTTAATACCAATTTGATGGTGAGTACACGTGGTGCTTGTTTTTCCATTCTTGTGATACTTCACTTAGTAGAATGGACTCCAGCTCCATCCAGGATAATACAAGAGGCCAGCACCATTTATTGAATAGGAATTCTTTTCCCCAGTGTATGTTTTTTTGAGTATACAGTTCAGTAGTGTTACTTCTCTTGGTTTTTAAAGGTGTTTTCACAAATGTCTGTGAGAAAACCAGTAGGTCCTAAACAATTTAGAGTCAAATTTTCAATTGACTTTGTTTATGTGTGTTTTTCTAGAAATACTCAAGCATGAGCATTTACTGAAAAGCTCAATGCTCCTTTAAGAAATGTGTTTTTGCTATTAATATATTCTCCTTAAAATATTGTACATAAATAATTTTATCTGCAAACTAGAGTACTATTTCTTTAAGATATGCCTATATCAGCATTGTTTCTCTTGTGTGATGAAAGGAGTAATCACTACAGTATGATAATTATCTTTTTTTTTTCCGAAGGAGTAATTAGGAATACAACCCTGAATAAGTAATGGTGTGTAAATTACTGCTGGCGCCCCAAAGATCCAGTAGCTCACACATTCTTCTTTTCAAAAGTTTTTCCTTTGATTATTATGCCTTATTTATGTTATCAAATATAGGATTCATCTTTTTTTATAGCTGATGATGCCTCTTTTGGAATAAAGTAATTGAAGTTTACTTACTAGGGGAAAAATAATTCAAAGAATTTAAAACATATTCTCCCTTTAGAAAAAATTTGAACTTTTCTTTACATAAATATGAAAATGGATTAGCATGTATAACCCTTGTGAATTTAAGGAAAAACTTTCCTATAAGATAATTATTACAAATATGGTTGGAGAGGATATTCTGCATTTTAGGGATATATTTTTTTAAGATATATTTGATTCATTTTTGAATAGGTAATTCATACATGTTAATATCATCTTCAAAAGATCACAGGTATATATACTAAGTGAATATTTATATTTAATCTCCTCCCCCAGCACCCTCATGACTGTTTCTTGTATATCTTTTTAGGGTTAATTTATTCATATACAAGATTATGTGACTGCATTTGTGTGTATCCAAATTCATAGCTATGCTTACATTTATATGCAAAATCCACATATTTATCCAGTAATGACTGTGTATAACACACGCTATTGTGCACTTTGCAGTTTCACTTGGCATTATGTTAATATATATTTCACTGTCTCATTCTTTTTAACCATTGCATATTATTCCCTTGTATGTAACTGTTTGAACATACATTGCACGTACAAATTTTTCAAATGATTTGATAACCCAGTCCCCTACTCTTGTTGAACATGTATTTGTTTTTTAATCTTTTCCTATTATGATCACTAAAATAAGTATAGTCATACATATGTTACTTTACAAATGGCCAGTATGTCTGCAGGATACATTTCTAGAATTAATATTGTTGAGTCAAAGATTATGTGAATCATAAATTATGACTGATATTTCCAAATTACTATCGATAGCAATTGCACCATTTGACATGCCGGCCGGCAATGGATACAAGTGTTTATTACTGCTCACATTCACAAACAGTGCTTTATGTTGAAAGTACTATATATCTCTAGCTAAATGTCTGCCTAATTAAATATGTCTATGGATATAATATTTGGCATCTTGTAAAACACATTTCTTATTGACAATATCAAATATCCTGCATTCTTGGAGTCATCCTAGGAAGAAATAATCAAGCACAACTTGCTATTAAAACTGCTGATGAACAGTGTAAGATTTCAAACACTTTTGCCTTCTTTATAACAAAACAATAGAAGAGGGCATTATCATAATTGCTAATAATAAACATTTGTTAAGCACTAACAATATATGAAACACCATAAGGAGAACAGAGAATTGGCCATGTTCTGAGTGTATTTAAGCCTCAATTTAAAAGTTGGGTAGGGAGAATGCTCACAAGAACCAGCCTTCAATTTTCCCTGTGGACCAACAAGCCTGCTGCTTGTTAACTCTCCCCAAGCAAAGTTAATGACTTCCTCTTCCATATTTCCATAGTGCTTTGTTTACCTTTTACCTCTTCTCACTGTGTATCATGCTTAGCCACTGGCCTCTCAGCAAGTCCTCTGGACTGTTGAGACCTTGAGGTTAGGAACTCAAATTTTTGGTACATTCTCAGTATTTATAATAGCGTGATGCTTGCTGCATAGTAAGTGTATAACTATTGTTTGTTTTGTGAATAGACAGATACTGAGCAATGCCTTTTTTTTTCCTCACAATAAACCTATGATGTAGAAAATATTATTATTGTTCCTTTATAGATGAGCCAACTGGCATATATAAAAGACCACTTGCTCCAGGTCACACAGTTGCAGAGGCAGGATTCAAGTCCTAAGACTTTCTAACACCAAACTCATGCTTTAAAAGAAAGGCAAGAGGCTGCCTCTTAGGAACAAATCAACTAATGAAGCCATGTCTCAGGCACAATCTAGATCACTGAGTGGCCCTTCACCTTAGTCCTGAAGAGTAACTGATATTTGGTCCCAGATCTTTCCTTTATAAAGCTGTGTGTATTGCACTGTTCATGGGGTTCCTGCAGCCATTTCAGTTATTGCTGTCACCAAAAATTCATCTTGTACACACTAAAAGTTTTTCTACTAGTCACTAAAGGAAAGAACACAGAAGTAAAATTTATAATAACAAAATGAGAAAACGACAAAGCTTCTGGAACATTTGAAAGTTGTGATTTTTGAAAATGTCTCTAGATATCTCAGTTTCTTCTCTCTAAAACTAACTCATGCCTAGTTTCTTCTTCCCAGCAGAAAGAGCTGAAGTTAGAGTGAAGATGGACAATAGTTTTGAAGTGGTGAGGCATCCAAATACCAACCTTAAGGGGTAGCTCAAGGAACATCATAGAGCTACTTCATCTCAACTTATCCCAAATGTGATCTAATTAAGATTATTTTCAGAAATGTCTTTATAGTTTTCAAGTCCCAGGTGGACTTCTAATTAGTTATCTCCGCTGTCACAGTCTCTACGTTATAAGTTAGCACTGGGTCCTTCCATTATTTTTTGCTTTCGATTTTTTTTTTTTTTTTTGATTGCTGGGGAATATGGACATGTGGGGCCAAGAGGCATGAGGGCATCTAGAGCAGAATCACTTTGTCACCCTGCAGTTCCTCTCTTTCCTACTCTGATCCATGTCCCACTAGACTGCACTATCTGGGACAGAAGGACCTTGGATTAACTGGAAGGTGGAGAGGCAATTTTTCTTACACTAAAATTAGCAGATTTCCCATAGCTTCAATAAGTTGAATTGAAGCATTTTGTTCACCAAATACAAGTAGAATTATGGGTATATTAATAAAGTCAGAAAGGTGCAAGGTGTTTATGGGAACCAGATGTTTTCCTTTTAGGCAGACTTAAAGAAAGATATCTATTTTAAGGTGGGGGAAAATATAGCTTGAATATTGTCTTAAAGTGATTTATGAACTCAAATTTAAAATTTAGAAAAATAAAATCGGGTACCAATGAGAAGCAGAATAGTGTAGATTCATTCATTCATTAATTCAGCATTAACTTTTTGAACACCAACAGTGTACCCAGCAGTTTAGTGGAGATCTAGCAGTAAACAAAACAGACAAAAATCCCTGCCTTCTTGGGGTTTATTTTCTCCTGGATGGAAGAAGATATAAGCTAGAAAGTAAGTGGACTGGATTCCATTCCTAACTTCAAAACTGACTATCTATTTGAAATTTAGGCAAAAAGCACTTAACCTATGTCTTTAACTTCATTTTCAAACCTTGGATTTATCCTACTTACCTTCCACATTTTTTTTTATGAAAAGCAATTGTGAAAGCAATGTACAAAATCTGTCAAGCTATATCAAAGTAACAAAATGATATTTTATAGGTCTGTAAATCATCTCTCTGAGGTATCTGAATAAACTATTGATTCTGAATTCTTACACGTATTGGTTATCCATATTAACAGAACTAGATCAAAATGTCCACTTGAGTGACCATCAGCATAACTAAAAAGCCACATCAACTGTGCAGTGCACTGCTCCCCTCCCCCCATGAAAGTGTGACATGGCCATAGGTGAACTAGACCGGAATATCACAGTTAAAAAAACCTTGAGTAAGTTCTATGGACCAAGAAAGTTTAAAAAATATTTATTCCATTTGGTTTTTGAATGTAACAAGATAAGTCAACGTGAGTGGTAATATATTTTGGGAAATCAGCTCACTACAAATTGTGACTGTAAACATTGTACTGTAAATGCTTTCTAGTTTTCCCCCAATAAAAAAAAAAAAATTATGACCCAAAGAAATCAGATAGTTTTCATTACTGTTTTAAAATTCACACTCAATACATGAAGACTTAGTCAAGAAGAATTCTGGTGAACTATTTTCCTTTATTTGATTTTTATTAACTCATAAACATGAGATGTATTCCATCTAAGTCCAGTGTTGATTAATTTCCTGTATTTCTCAATGAAATATCTTTGCCCTTTGGAGTAAAGATAGTTTATTAGGTCTCTTTCTCTCTCCCTGTTTCTCTTTAGAACTATTAAAGTAGGCATTCTTGGACTCTTCTGTTGTTTATCTTTTGAACATTATTGTCTTACTTATCTTAGAAGATTTTTTTCTTCACTGCAATGAATTTCAATTTTAACTGTATCCATTTTATTAAAAAAAAAACACCATAGAATGAAAAAAATCCCATCAGTGCTAATGTGTGAGTAATGATGCATTTCTTACATAATAGCACAGACCAGAATGAAAAAAAAAATTATAAGACTAAATATCTGGATTGCAATTGAGAAAAGAAGTCTTATTTTGAGATCTAGTCCCAAATTCTGCCAGTAATTAGTTATGTGTCCTTGGGAGAGTCTCTTAATAATTCTAGGCTTATTTTCCTCGACATTTAAATGAGGGGTTAGGATTAGTTTGTCTTTAAGATCTTTTCTTCCTGTGTCAATGAGTCTATGAATCTAATTGTTTTTAACAAGAGGTAGATTTCAATGTGCTATGTAATAACTTCATTAATGTGATTAGATGGCTCATTAATTTTTACTTACATGAATATTAAGTCCTCTAATAAAAATTGACTTTCACAAAATTAGAATACAGTTTACAGTGACTTTGTAGCACGACTAAGAGATGTAAGTAAGCTATAAGGAGCATGCTAGCCATTTAGAAGAAACGGTCCTCCAGTTGGAAGACAGGCATGAGTTACGCTATGGGTTTGCGATAGTTGACTGCATATGCCGTGTGCATGGAAGTTAATTCCTCTGGGCTTTCAGAGTTGCTGATCTACATGACATTTTTGCTATCTTAAAAGGCTTAAGGAAGATATCAAATTTGAAGGTTAAAATCAATCAAAAGTCATTAGTATATACTGGAGGCACATAGCTAACACAGCGGCCCATTTCCTTCCCTTTTGTAGTGAGGTGTCCTCCATGTTTCTCTTTTAAGTTCCTCTTGGCTCCTGCCTGCTCCTTCCTCTTGCTGTGCCTTACCTGCTCCTTTCAGGATCCCTCATTCTTCTCTCTCTGCCTTGTTGACTGTGTTCTTGTTTTTTTACCTTCTTACTTGCCTTCTTACACTCTTCTTTTCTATTTTGATGTCTTTCTGTTAGCATGTATCACATCACTTTTGTTCGCTTTCTCTTCCACTTTCTACCCTGGGTTAGTTTTTACATCCATTGCCATGGCACCCCATAGTTGAGTCCCTGTTTCTCTTTATGACCTTTTTCATTCCTCTTCTGTCTTCTCTTTTGACCTTCACTTTACCAACTCATTCATTCCAACCTGTAATTATCATTACCTTTACTTATTTCTCTTCTTATTCATAAATATTTATTGCACCTCTACAATGTGTCATCAGGTATTTCTGTCTCTCTCCATTGAGATGAAATATTAGAGAACAAAACAGATAGTTTAGGAGGGAAGAAGAAAAAAATTTTTATCATATCCCTTTCTAAAAATAGAAATCTTTCATCTACTTACTCATTTGATGAAAAAAACAACTAACCACCATTGCTAATATTACTGTACTTAGACATGCCTGCAAAGCAAGGCAAGACTATTGTACACATCTATATGTAACAAAAGACCCATATCTATGTCTATGTGCATACATAAGTCTATATTCCATACAGATGGGAATAAAATCTATGTATTCTGTTCAGGGTTGCCACTAAATTTATTTAAAGTTGTGAGTAGGTTCCTATGTTAAATGAGCACAAAACTATACATATATGCATACATGTATGCAGAGTTGAATGTTAAAACTAATGAAAATTTACAACAAAGTTAATTTGGCAAATAGTTAATGAAGTACATTAACAGTATTGTACTAAACAGTAATTAGGCAAAAACAGGCCATTCATGTGATGAAAATAATTAGCCTTTCTTTTCCCAGCCAAATCTGTCAATAAACTCTTGCTGTCTCAACTTGACTAGAAACAAAAAGAGCTTTATTTTCAATATGGCAACAAACTAGCTTAATTAGAGTGTGATATTAATGTGTTTGTAAAGCGGGGGAAGGTGAGAGGGCTCTTGGAGTTTAGGACACACAAAGACAAATAGTTTTGTTAATCATAAAGATAATGGCATGAGGTCCATGGGTTCTCATGGAATGGCACTGTATAGCGGGGCAGTCCACAGAGATCTATCCCTGCCTTTCCTAAAAGTCCTAAAAGTTGTGATTTAATTCTTTGAAAGTACTGTTCCCGTATCTCTGGCCAGCCACAGAAGACTGAGTTCAAGCACAGGCAGGGAAGTCAGGCAGCCTGATGCTAGTCCAGTGAAAGCAAACTCTATGCACTGAAGGTTAATATGATGTTTAACTTAAGGCAAATCATGATCATAGACTTTTGAATTCAAATATAATCAGTCAATGAGGAGAGTACTATGTACAAGGGTAGGGATGAAAAATATAATAAAATATAAACGATACTGGAAGACAAGTTCAGGACTTGGTAGTATACAGATCAATACTTCATGATGCTTCAGGTGAAACACTCTCAAACTAATATGTTTTTCAGTGAACTCTTTGTCATTTAGGTTAAGTTGCTTAAAACATTGTGTATCTGAGAAATGGATCTGAAAGTTTAAAGGAAAAAATGGCTCTTAGAGTTGTCTTTCCTTAAGTTCTGAGTAAATAAAACACATCTGAGTAAATAAAATCAAGGGGAAGTTTAAAAGACAAAGGGAGGCTTTTATTTCAGTTATCAGAAAACATACTTTTTAAATTGTCTCTCTAAAGGAATATGTTTTGTACTAATTCGCTATCGACTCTCTCTGCTGAGATGTAAAACACAATTATTTCATTCTTTTCCCCACTGGTGGGATATCAGTAAATTACCTTATATTTGGTTTCAAATAGCTTCTTTATTTAGAATAGAGACTAATCTTTACAACTCTTTTTCTTCTTCTTGTATTTTTCTAAGTAAAATGAAAGCCACGTGGCCAATTCATATAATCTTAGAGTGGGAAAGGATTTTCACTGCATGCTGCCATTGGCAAAAAGCACAGAGCACACATAAATATGAGAGCTGAGATGGAAAAGAAATCACTGTTAACAAAATTTAAAAATAAATATCTAATTTTAAATAAATCACAATCAACAAAATCACTAATAGAAAAAATAATTTTTAAAAAAGGTGTCATGGGACACAATTACATCAGGAGTGGAAACAAATCTAAGCTTCTGGGGAAACAGAAAAGTAGGAGCTATCCATGAGGAAAGGAACTAGGAAGGAGGCCAGCCCTTGGGAACACGGATGCCAGTGCCAGACCACGGTTGTTGTGGGGGCGAATGTTTTTCAAACTTCTCTTCGTTGCTCGTTCAGAAACAAAGACTCACTTATTGGGCCATGTTTAATGGGCAATCTATGGCTGTGGGAAGAAAACTTTGGGACAGATTGTCATCGTGTATTGTCAGGTTCACAAAATAATTCTGGCAGACTTCAGTTTAATTTCATGGGGCCACATTTTTATCCTTCTGAAGAGAAGTGATGCCATGGCCTGGATTGGTACAAAAAATAACAAAGCCACATCCTGCTTGTGGGTGCTTACTTAGTGGTATTTATTTTCACACCTTGGTGAAGGTTGAGGGCTTCCGATTCTTCCTAAAAGAGAGGGAAAACATAACTTGCTAAGTGTTCGCTTAGTTCATGGCTTTAACTAAATGACTACCATGATATTTTGCCATTGGACACATAACCCTATATTAGCATGCCATTTATGATGTGTCCAGCTGATAGGCAGGATTTTACAGTGGCCCAGGGCTACAGTTCTCTTCAATCTTTTCATTTCATTGTGAGGACTGGAACTACTTCTGAATTTATATTTGTTTTACTAAACCAATTTACTGAGTCATTTAACAACATATAACAAATGTCCTCTGAATGTAGATCATTGCAGTAGACACAAAGAGACATTAAAAGTAGACATAAGACACGTACAAAGTTTACAGAGAAGCGGAACAGAAAAACTTCATAGGAAAAAAAAAACCAGCAACACAAAAAACAGAATAACTGTGAATCCATGCAATAAATATTCATTGACTATCATGGTCCAGATACTGTTAACAACTGCAGATACAAATGTAGCCAAAATAGATTCTGATTCTATCCTAGGTATTTAGACAGGATTAAATCCCCAGCCAACAAATATAAGTATGAATGTTTAGAAGAATCATCAACAAAAGTAATTTCCATTCCAGGATATATTAGGAGGAGGGATAAATATTAAACACACAAATAACAGACACAAATAACTTCTGTACGATGTCTTGGTCTTAAATAAACATATTCGTAATTAATGTTGAAAGGTAGGACCTGGCTTCTGATAGTAATGAGCCTTTACCAACAAACAGAACCTGAAACATCATGAAATTATTAATAGAATTTTGTGATGTGCATATCCTTCTTTGTGGGAATGGCAAAAATTTTCCACCCACAAGGAGCATTTAAACTAGTCAAAGAGCCACAAGTGGATGCTGTCATCTTGACCAAAACCAAAACTCTTTGCCAGTGATTTCTTTGCTATATTTTATGATGGCATAGTTTAACATCATAGAAATTAAATATGGCCGTTTCCTGGTACTTTGTTCTTTTCTAGAAAGTTGGAAGTTGATTTTTAAATCATTTATCCTAGCAGTTTCTTTGGTATAGTGAAGAGGTCTATCATTTAGAGCATCAACCTTTCTAGATACATTAGATTTTATTTGGTAGTATAATCTGGCTGAAGTAGCTGGGCCTCTGAAATGCAACTGAGTTCTAGTATGAGACCAATACATTTTCCAGGAGAGCTGAAAACAGGAATGTCCCTGAAATAGATGGCTCCCTCATATATAATGGCCATCTGACACTCTTATCATATTCTTTTTCCCTCTATATAATATTCTAAAATTCCTGTCCTAGCCTTTAAATAAACTCTCAAACCTGGTAAATTGTATTCCTGTAGAAATTTCATTCAGTTTCTTAAGAACTGGGATATAAGTCATCTAAGCTTCAAATATATCTTACGTTTATAAAAATATACACTTTCACCAAAGTTCATTTTGAGATGGTTTGTGGTGAGGTAGCATTAGGAAATAAACCTAGATTAATTATGTTTTTCCTAACAATATGCCCTGAAAATAGCTAGTAACAATAACATATAAAATTATTATTATATTATAAAATTTTTTATTATAAATATTCCTTGAATTCACATATTTAAAGATGAATATACCATGTAAACATTGTCTTTTTTTTGAGAGCAGGTAGCAATTATTTTTCTGCTTCACTCATATATAAAATATTTTAAATTCTCCCACAGGGATTCTTGTACAAATGATTTATTTTATAGTGTGCTGTGTATATATAATACAGAATAGGAAGTATATTTAAAATCATTTTTTTGGAAATAAGTTATTGTGATCATTATTTATCAGTCTTCCAAGCAAGGATTGATTTTTTAAAGAACTTTGGTTTCTAATATGTTGAAATGACTTCCCCAAAGTCTGAAATAGTGTGTTATTTATTTCCTAAAATCCCTCATAGACATTCAAAATAAAACACTATATAACTTAAGATATAAAATTCTATTACTTTGATCAAATCATTCACACCTTGGCAACAGAGCTTTTTTTTGTAATCGAGGATTATATATTTCTAGGTTAATTGTTTTGGAAAATATATGGAAGTTTTCAATACTATATGATAAATTTAACATGATAAATTAGAATATTTCTTATTCTATGTTGACATGCAGAAATCACAGCCTATCATGTATAGCCTACTATTACACTTTATTCTTATTACATTGGTGCCACTCATGATATTAAAAGTGCATTCTTCAAGGCTAATATTCTTCCTTACTTAGGCACAAAGAAATACTTACATGTGGAATACTAAATGGCTGTAAAAAAATAGCACGCTAGTCTGCCAAAGTTTCCAGTATCTACTGGTCTGAATTTGTCATTCATTTAATTAACAAGCATTTTTCACACTTACTATGTGCAAAGTTCAGTATCATTGCACCTGGAAGAATTTTTGTTACAAATCCTGTGCAATAACATGCTCTCTGGAAGCTGGAAAGTGCCATATAATGGAAGTTGTTGTTGTAGAGCTGAAATTTTTCTTACAGAATCCAGATACATGTTGTGAAAAAAACCATGAAATTTTGGTATCACAAAACGTAATCAAAGTCCTAGTTGTTTTGCTTTTTAGATGTGAAATCTTGGCAAATCACTTAATCTGTTTGAGACTCAGTTTTTTAATCTACAATGTTTGACTCATAGAGAAATAATTATATTTAAATGACAAAATGTTTGTGAAAATGCTTTGTAAACCCTGAGGTAGTTTATAAATGTTCGTTATTCTTATAAAACATGGTTCCTGCCTTAACGAGGTGGAACATCTAACGGAAGAGGGGGGAAAAACTCTTTATATTGCACTGAAACGTTTTTCTTAAAAGTATTTATTTATATTTATGTAGGATATTTTATATAATGAGAGTTTAATCTACATGTTGAATGTAATGCAAAGGACAGATCTGAATACAGATTCCTCTTTGAGGGAGACATCAATACCTTTGATTCTGGGATGTATTTGTGACATAAAAGAACTGGTGATAGCTTTCATAAGGATACAGAGAAAATGAAGCAGTATAGAAGGAGGATTTCAACAGCAAACACCCAGAAATATTTTAATTAGATTCTTATTCAATAATATTTTTGTTATGTGAATTTAAACTAGGCATCAAAATCCCAGTAACCATAAGGACAAGGAAGTTCTAAGAGCTCAAATCTTGTTAGGGAATGACAATGGCTGTTTTCTCGGGCTTCATGTTAATAGGTGGATTTGAAAGTGCTGTGCTTTTCTTCCATTCGTTCTTTTTACTTTTCATTATCTTTTATGCTTCATAACACAGAACACTGGTTATTCTTTCCAGGAAATTTTTATAATTGGATTTTTAAGTATCCAATGTGCAAAAAATAAAAAAGAAAAAAAAATGCTCAGAAAAGTTTTAATAAGTTTCTCATTTTAAAAGGAATATCCAACGTTTAAAAGCCCAATCAGTGATGTAATAATGTCATTAATAGTTTCTATACTTCATTTCATGTCATTGCATGGATATTAAGCAGTGACACTTTGAAGTTTTATCCATCATCCCATTGCATCTAGGGGGCATTTCTCCTGGGGTTCTTCTCCAAGCTCACACTGAAGTCCAATTAAAGTCAGTGGGAGCTAGGCACCCAGAGGGCAGGAGAGGCAGAAACTTGGAGAAAATGTCCATTACCAATGTGATTTGCACAAGGTCACAGAACAGTTTGGTCTCTAAAAGCATGCCAATTGGGGGAAGGCTTGGCTGGAAATCTTCTTGCCTGTCTGTCTCCGGGGACTCTGGAGGGCACAAGGCCTTTTAAAATAGCCATTTCAGAAAGATCATCTTTTTTTTTCATTTTCCCCATGTGTTCTCCTCTGGTTCAACATTACAGGATTAGCTGGGGGCTGCCAAAATGACAGCCCCTGAATGAGCTGATGCCAGATCTACGCAGAGTCTAGGTAATTGGATCTGCTGGGTTAACTAAAGCAGCTGGCCTAAATGAAGGCTTGAGGACTTCAATCAGATTCTGTTTTAATTCTCCAGATAATTAGATAGCCTATGTTAGTTGTAAAAATAGCATTCCTCAGCTATCTCTCTTTCCCTTGTCTTCCTTCTATAATCCTCCTATGAGAAATCTATCCCATATAGCAAAAAAATGCAAATTGTGCAACTAATGTCATCCTCAGCAAGATCTCCCCAGTGGCTGGACAGTATCTTACAGAGCAAGAAGCCAAATGAACATCTCACACTATGAACTATTTAAAAGTAACCAGATTCACAAAACGACTAACATAACATTATTCTTCTTATGAGACATTTTTGAAGAATTTGTGTTAGAACTTTAGCCTGTTCTTTACGGAAATACACATTTATGCAAATATAAATCATTTAAATATATGGAACTACATTATGTTGATAAACAAGATTTACAATGCTTCTTATGTTTATGATGTATTTTCATGCAACACAGCCCTTTAATGAAAGGGTTTGAGAAGCCTATTGACATTTACTTTTCTTCTTGCCATATATTTATTAAGCCCGAATATAACATTCACATTAACATCAAACACAGGTAAAATATGAAATTGCTAGTGAGGAATGATGACATATTTTAGTACTTTGATGGTGGTGCCAATATTTCATTTAGGATATTCATATATGTCATCTAAAAAGGACAATAAATTTCCGTGATGGCTCAATGTATTATAAGACTTTTCATCAACACACTCCACAGGGTAGGTTAAAACCACAGAGGGCAGGAAGAAATACTGCTGAATAATCAATCTTTGAAAGCATTGAATGTTATTAAAAAAGCTACATTTAAAATATCCATAAGTCTAAAAAATGAACGTGTCTGGAGTAGTGTGATGCATATGCGTAAATATGAGAGTTATAGAAAACATTTACCTTTCCTTCTATTTTTCAGTATTGAGATTATTAGGTAAACACAAATAATTTTTAAAAATACAATGTGATATTAGTGATGCTAAGGCTTTAACACAAACTCTACCCCTAGAGGGTAGAAAAATCTCTTTGTGTGAAGCTTTTGTTAGTTTCCAGCCAGTGCCCTTGCTAGCTGGCACGGAATAATTCCCCACATAGTTCAAGCACATAACAAGGCAAGACAGACGCACTTTTCAGCTTTAAGAATGGGTGAGTTGGATTAAACAAATTCATTACTATTATATGCTACTGAAGGTTGCAATGAAGTTTGCCTGCATTGCTCCTATCCTAAATTTGAACTTTATATATCTAGTATTTCAGCATGATAGACAAGTATTGACATGAATCTATAAAAAACCACTATGCCCATCCTGTGTGAAGTGAGTAACAGCAATGAGAAGAAAAGGGACATGCAGCTTTTTCTGAGGCGGTGGAGTTTCCCTGCTGTCTGCTAGAACTGGGTGTACCATATTTTAAAATGAAGGGACAGAGGCCCATGGTTGTGAGCCCTCTATCTTTTGGAAGAAATCATTATATTCACTATAAAAGATGAGCCATGCTATTTCTTAAGCTTTGTTCTCTGTACTTAAAAATGTATCATATTGAAAAGAGAAGTTTCCTAGCATACCATAGTAAAAGAAGACCTCCTGATTCTCTGCTCTGCCAGAGCTCTTCTTTTTCACTTTCACATGCTGTGGGAATAAAGTCAGAAAAATTGATAGAATTTTCTATCTTCTACTGCCAAAAAGGAGACCTTTTCCCCAAATTGATGCCATCAAAGCTGTTGTAGTCTTTTCCTACAGGCTTTATTCAGTAACACCAAGGTATGTGCACTCCAGCATTTGAAATTCTTTCCAGTATATATGAAGCACCAAAGAAAACCATTCTATAAAATTCATTTTGGGCAAATGAGCTTTAGTACACTCTCAGCAGAATATCACTAAAGAGGAATTTGGAAAAGTGATGACCTTTATATTTTTGGTTTTCTTTTATAAGTTTCTCTCTTTCTCTCCACACACACATATACACACTCACACACCCTACAGCCCTCTCTCCCGATGACAGACATGACTTTGAATAATCTACACATCGTTAACTTTTAATAGTCTTTTTCATTTCCATACAGGTATGAAGCACCTGCTGGTTGACAATACTCTTTTGATTTCCAGAGAGAACCTTCCATCTTGAAGTGGAGAGGAAGGTATATAAACCCATTTAGGTATATAAACCCATTTAAATGTATGCACTATTTACAAATTGTTCCCAAAATCTTAGGGAAGAAATCATTTGTCATCAAACTGAAAACCATACGTATAGCATCTCCACTCCTCTCCTGAGGTATACTATTACATTCTGTCATTTTAGGATCCACATGAAGTTTAACCTTTGAGAGAATAAACTTAAAAGTTGGTAAAGTAAATATCTAATTATTAGGCATAGCATCCAAATCCGTCCCCAAATGGCAGGGAAAATCCTAATTTTTTGCAAATTAGTCTCCATTGTATCTATTAGGAAGCCAGTTGCATGCCTAGAGGTACATTGAGGGGTTATCTCAAACTTATGACACCAAACACATCATTCCTCAGTTGGCTTGTGGTTCAGTGTGTCTTAGAGATACTAAATCCAGGAACCTTGGATAGATCGTGAGTCATAGAACTCCACACTGCAGATATTTTACAACTCTCCATTACTTTGTTTTGGACTTTGCAGAGGCAGTAAAGTGTAAGAATTTTTTTTTTTTTTTTGTACCAGCACAAGTCTAAGAAATTCTGAGGGGAGACCTGAATCCTAAATTTACTTGCCAAACTTTTTGCTCTGATCCTGACTTTATTGCAGTCACTGTATTTCTCCTGTGCCATTTAAGCCAATATAATCTATGATCTCAATTTTAATGCTTTTTTTTCAGTTTGTCCTTACTGTTTCCTTTATCGGCTGTGTTTGTATTTTTGCAGAGTGGTTATCTTCCAGTGTTGGCCTCTTGATACTTTATTTTGGCTTTAAGGTAGGCATTCCATTGGGTCTTCATTTTCAAACTCTCAGCATAAGTCACACAAGAGCTAATCTCTTCAAAGTAGGTAGTAGAACTCTATGATGTTTATCATACTTGCCAGACTATTGATAGAGATTAAGACACTTCAAGCTCTTAAATGACTTTAAGAAATTTGAAGAACACATTTCCCAATTCTGACTTAGTAAAAATTCACCACAGATGGATTTCTTTTTCACCCAAACAGTGATTTAATCAAGTTAATCTACTTATCCACATACAAAATAGGCCCTGGAATGGCTAGAGAAATCGTGGCCTTAGGTTAATGCTTATATCAGAAATGGATAGAAATGATAAAGGCAATTGAGGTTTTTGAGGAAAAAAAAGAAATGGATAGAAATGAAATCTTTTCTGTGTTTCTATGGTATTGTTGACGTCAATGAAAGAATTACACCAGAGTCATTTCATGCTCCTTAAGTAGATGATTGCATTTTGCAATAGCTGAAAAATGAAAAATTTTTGATGAAAAAATTTTAATAAGAATAATATTTTTCAAATCCATTATCTATTTCAAGTCTGGTTGCAACCCTATGCCTTAGCAGGGCAGGGATTAGTATCACCCACATATTGCAAACTTCAAAAGGTTTTGGATTTATCCAGCAAGTAAGAAGCAGAGGAGGAACTTGATCTTTAGATTTAATGCCTTGGCTTTTAAAATTATCTTCACCAGCTTCTTATTTAATTCTACTCTCCTTTAGAAATCTGTGAAAAAAAATTCTAGATCCCAGGTTATGGAGACTCAATTTGAGAACTCCAGAGACTCATCAAAATGTAGCAAACATTTTTTTTCTGGCACTTGCTATGTTTGGAAATGTGACTTAACTCTGAATCAAATCTAGTTACCCACGTAGTCTAGAGACTCTACGTACCTGAAGGGCAGCCCCACTTCTTACTCATCTTTGGCTCAGAGCAGGTACACAATGGGTGCCTATTGAATAAAATCATACATGGATCTTGAGTCTGGATGAATTTCCTTCTCTCCAGTTTGTCTACACAGTGGAGCCATAAAGTTGGAATTTGTAAGGACCGATTTTCCTATTCATAGTCCTACAAGTCCTTAAGTGTAAAGTATTTGGTTGCTGATGTATCAGAAAATGTATAAGAACAGTGTATAACAGTTGAAGAGCTATGACATTACTTGGTAGATTGTAGAGGAGAAACCTGTCAATTTAGGTATCCTGCAGAATATTTATGCCTCAATATGTTTTTGTTTAACCTAAATGATGTTCTTAGTAGTTTACTTCACAGATCTTCACAGGCAGTCCTTCAATGCTTACTTTTATATTGTTGAGACATTTTGCTAATACTCATGTAGTTACATTCATATATAGGCAAAGCTTCGAATATGTGGGAACCTAATCACTTCATAGTGAAAAAAGTACAGCTTCATTTGGTAATAAGTAGAATATTGGCAAACACAGCAAAAAATTCTAGTTAATCACAAATTGTAACCACTCTCTAGTTGACATGTGCCTGCTGTGCTAATTGCTTCATTACTTAATTATGCAAAAAATAATAGCATCCACAGCAAACATAGCCCATGAAGCATTATTAAAATACAAAGAAACATTCTCTAGACTCTTCAGCACAAACATAAATATTTCATAATGAGGAAGTGCTCTTATTATAATAGTAATGAGAATTTTCCAGCTAACTTGTATTCTTCCTTTAAGTAAACCTCCATAACGCTTTTACACACCATGACCTCTGCCGTCTGTGATTGTAATCATGGATCTTGCCCTGACACCCACCCCCAAAAGTAATTTTTTTAAAAAATAAGGCATTGTTTTATATCCCTTCTCTAACACATAATTTTTATCACCATATATCTGTTAACTAAAAGAATAAATGAATACTCTAATGAATAAATGAACAAACAAATAAACTCATCGATCTAGAGAATAGCTTTGGAATTAGAGGTCCCAGAAACTACTTTATAAGACAGTAAACACAAGATAGTAGCTTCTAGAGCAGGAAGGCCACAGTTGTGTTTCAGCTGTTAACTTTAGGGCCCATGGTCCAGGGATTGACATTCATATAAATGTTCCTAGCCCTGGGCAAACAAATGAATATTGTCATTTGAAATCTTCCTATTACATGGAAAACTCTTGAAGAGTTTAAGACTCACCCAAAAAATTCAGTTTCATTACTTTTCTACTTTTTTTTTCAAACTTGGTTATTACAATAATGTAAAAGTAAGCACTGAAGAACTGTCTGTGAAGCTCTGTGAAGTAAACTATTAAGAACACCATTTAGTTTAAACAAAAACATATTGAGGGATAAGTAGTTTTCAGGTACCTCAACTGGCAGTGGTCAAAGTGGACAACAGAAAGACGGTAGGCGAGAGAAAATGCAAGGGGTTGCTTAGGAGTCGGTGCAAGTTTCAGATGAAAATTGATGGTGGCAGTAGGCGTGCCACTAACTAGGATACATTTGACAGACCTGGGGATGGACAGGATGTGGCAAGCGAGTTGAGAGAGGATCTCAAGTATGACACCCAGAGTTCTAGATCGAGTACCCTAGTGCATGGTGGTGCCAATTCCTGTGCTAGGGAGCATGTCAAATGGAGTAGTTTGGTGTTGGTCTATTTAGCATGAAATGTGTTTGAGATATTCAAATAGAGACCACAAGTAAGCGGTTGGTAAGACTCTCTGGTACTGTCAAATAATACTATCCAATCCTTATATAGAATTTTTATGTGTTCACAGAATTTCTCACATAAACCTACATACAGAATTCTGATGTAGGAAGGCCTTATAATAAGTATTAGTATTCAAAAAATATTTATTGCTTGTTGAATAGCCTCAAACAACTAAGGCGTAAAGAGTTGAAGTATGTTTCTGGCCCAAGGCTGGAATACAAGCCTAGAATTTATGGCTTCAAATTTTATTATTCTATCGATTAGATCAATATCATACTGTTTAGAATGAAAAGATTCTACAAATGCCTAGTAGACCATGGTGATGTTGGATAGTACTTAGAACTTTTGACATTATCTTATGACCATACCTTTCATGTGTCTGATTAAATTTGTTTTCCTCATACTCAAATAGCTTCAAAATATTTGCCAGATGCTCAGATTGAAAATCCTTGCTGTTCTATCCAATTTAAAATTTAATGTAGTCTCTAAACAACATAAGATCCTGGTTCTCTGTCAGGTTTATAAATTTACTTAATCATAATGAAAAAGTTGCCATATTATAAGAAATCATGAGTTACTACTAAGCTTTCTCATTTATATATCACAGGATGAATTCAGAGGAGCAAAACGGTTGAGAACATGTACTACAGAATTGAGTTCTCTGCATTCTAATTGTGGGTTCACAGTTTGCAAATAATTTTGATGAAGTATCTAACCTTTCTTAACTCTAGTTTCCTCATCTGTAAAATGGGAAATAATAACACTCATGGGTTTTGTGGGCATAAGTCAATGAGCTAATTCTGATCAATACATGCTTAAATTTGGCTCTCATTCTTATCTGGATGGTTCAACATGGGTTGTTCTTTATTGTCACAGGAAATAGCATGCTTTTTTCCTCCAAATGTTCATGGCTCCTTCTTGATCACCCATTAAGTGATGGTCTTAAACAAATAGATTGTAGATTCAGGTTGTGCCTCTATATTATAGTCCATGATTGAAATGTGATTTTCACTGCATTGATAAATAGCCTCTTCAAATGGACTAATCTCTCCAGACCTACCTGCCAAGTTTTCCTAAATAGAAACTTTATATCCAGTAGCACTGTTCTACTTTAAATAGCCCTAGTGAAAGAGCAATCAGTTTTAAAAGCAGTAGGGAATAAATTGGCCATTAGTCTCCAGTGAAAGACACACATCTTTAGCCCTACTTCCTCTGGATTCTTACTTCCTCTGAGAAGGAAAAGAGACATTTCCCTCAATACTTGAAATAGCAATAATTCAAGATTTTTACACATGTTATTAACAATGAGTAATCAAGCCTGTAAATGTGCCATTAACAGTGGAATTATTTCTCTTATAGCTTGACCAACAAGGGAAGAATTGCTACAGGTTTTAAAGCCTCTCTTTATGCCAAGATTGGAGATTCACCTTAATTCAGTGAGAGAACGTGAGTCCTGGCCAGTCCAGACTCTGCTTGTCTCTTAGCAAATAGACTCTCTACAACCAGTGGGGCAGATACTGACCTGTTTGACACAGAGTCCTTTTAAGCTCAAAAGCTACCTCTAAAGGTAGCAGAGCAAGACTTTAACCCCAGCTCTTCACTGTGTGATCTGAGGCAAGCTGCCTGACTTCTCCATGCCTGTTTCACCTGTGAATTGGTAAATAACACCTGTGGCATTGTGAGAGTTTAGTGCATTAATTCACGTATAGTATCTATTATTTAAAGAGCAATAACTAAGTTATGGTTATTCTTGTTTAGTAAAATCAAATGCATAAAATAAAACGGACATGGTGTAGGAAATTTTGGCCAAATATAACTTTTTTTCTCATCTTGTTATGAAAAGTGAAGACTGCTATATATCCATAGTGGTCTAGATATATTCAGAATGTTTCCCTCATTCTTCAAATAACTCCAGAGAGAGTCATTTCTTGTTCTCTAAGTTGTGTACTTCACCTCTCTGAAGAAAGTAGTAACTATAATTTACAGGTTGTTGTCTCTGGCTTTAAAAATTCATTTACTTTAACTACTTTTCAATTTCTTAGATGCAAGGTGTATACAAATGCAAGACAGAATTATTTATTTTCTGGAACTGTGCTCTTGTTTCCCACTGTTCGGCATGTGTGCATATATACTCCTGAAATTACATCCTAATGATAGCAAATTGCAGAATTATGAGATATTCTGTAGCATCTTTTTTGTTGAAATAGAAAATGGAGAAACTTTAATAGCAGATGCAGCAATATGAATACAATTTACTGGAATTGCTCTTCTCTAATCATATACAAACCATGTTATGTCCTGGAGAAGTTATAAAAATATATAGAAATCTATTTATCCCCAAGGAAATTGAGGTCTTAGTTAGAGCAATGACAAGAACCTGAAATCGAGTTGGGGCCGCTGACATCGTGAATTGAGATAGTATACTAATGATTTCAGTTTGTGAAGCCACAGCATACTGAATACATGTATAAATGTAGGACAATCCTTTCCACATAGAGTATTTATCATTTTAGTCTTTCTTTGTTATTCTTTAGTAAGAGCTTTTAAAAATTGAATTTGTACATTTGTATGAGAATTTGCAATCCTCATTTTTAGGTTAAATTGAGAACAATGAACCATTTGTACTCGATGCTCTTATGACAAGCTGATAAAACAAATTGTACATATATGAAACTAGTTCTCCACGTTTTCTATTTATGGATTAAAAAAGCAAACCTGTGCAATAGAATACATAGTTCAAACAATACTCATTCTTTTTCTATATTATACAGAATCCTAACTTTATAAAATAGTTAAATATGTTGTTTTAGAAAGTTTTGCATCAAATAGCATATGCAATTTTGTTTCTCGCCAGAGGAAAACTCTATTGATGATTTGTCTGTGTATCCTCCTAAAAGTGAAAAATGCTCATTTAAAAGCTTGCATTTTAATGTGGTCTTTCACACTTGCAGTATTTTAAGACTTTGCAAAGCAATGAGCTCCAAAAACTTTATTTTTAAAACAGGTTATTATTTTAATAACTTTAGGCACTAATTTTGATTTTAAAGATGGGAGCTTCAAATCGAAATTCTGTGACTATCTGAACTCTGGGCCACTTCATACAGTAAATTCATGTTTTAGGTCTGGACAAATATAATGACGTCTCAGAAAATATTTGGATTG
Source organism: Lepilemur ruficaudatus (assembly GCA_963574885.1). Classification (NCBI taxonomy): domain Eukaryota; kingdom Metazoa; phylum Chordata; class Mammalia; order Primates; family Lepilemuridae; genus Lepilemur; species Lepilemur ruficaudatus. The sequence continues at coordinate 22,473 of CAUYRT010019987.1, forward strand.
ATAATACGATAATGACTCAGTAGATAAAGATTGTAATAACATTATTTAAGCTTGCAAAACCAGTATTTTTTGATACCCTATGTTTGATTTAATGCCATAAATCTTTGTCTTTAACAAAGACCAAAATGTTACCTGGATAAAATTTTCAGACATCTTTCAAGACACTAGGTGTTCATTTCCTGTGCTATTTCAACAGCTTTGGAAGCAGTTGTTAGAAATACATTTAATCTCTTTTAAACTGCAGCCCCTTAAGGCTGATGTGATCACTAAACCAAAGATTTTCTAATTTACAGATTTAGTTAGCAGATGCAGTTAGCACTATTCTCATAACATTAACAGGAACATATACCTAATTTCAATTTCTTCTTTAAAAGATTGTTGTAGTCTGCTTCTGGCAAGAATGATTTTCATATTAACACAACAACAAATGAAAATGCAAATCTTTAACTTAGATGTTTTAAAGCTCATGTGACTTATCTTAGAAAGCCATATTGTGAGAAGTATATGACTCAATAGCCTTTAAGCAAGACACTGCAATTCTGTCACTCTTCCAGCCGTTTGGGAATTCCCTAATGATACAGACAATAAGAAATTTTATTGGAGTTATATGGATATTTTATTTGCTATGCTTTCCTAATAGTTCCTTTATTAAAATTAATAACAAGTTGTTATGAAATAAAACGATACAAGATTTTTGGTATGACAGTTTCCCTACCATACATGCCTGAAGCAATGGACTTCGTTTAATTATAGCTGGATATTTCTATAACTATAGCAATGGAAATTGACATCTCAAATTTTGAATAGTTTCGGGGGAGAAAAGGAGATTTTTTTTCACATTAAACAAATGCAACAGCAACTTTGATTCTTTGAATCACTGTGCACTAAGATTCTCTCTCGCATTTCTTTCTTTAGGATACCGCAGTGCTTCGTTCAATTCCAAAATGCTAATGAATTTGCACTGGCCAAAGAGTGACTGCCTCAGTGTACTGGGGTCAAAGTTGTTGAATCTGCAACATCATTATGAAACTGACTTGCTAATTACCTACCTGCACATGATTTGATGCTGAGCACTGCAAGACAACTGGTTTACTGTCTTTTGAGAACTTATTCCTTAATGAGAGAAATGCCAAGATTGTATACTCATTTGTTGTCCCTAAATGTCAGTCCTGGGACTTCTTTCCTTTGGTGCACTCACTTTTGGGTCTTTAATTACTATGTCTATATCAATGACTCCAAAATTTATGACTCCAGCCTCAACTTCTCCCCTGTATTCCAGACTCGTATATTCAACTACCTACTTACATTTTCATTTAGATACCAAATTACATCTCAAACTTTATACATTCAAAACCAAACTCTTAATGTCCACCCCTCTGTTCCAATACAGCTCCATTATTTCAGTTGTTTGGACTGAAAACTTTAGAATCACCCCTTACTCCTTCTTTCTGATACTGATGTAGGCTGAGTAGTTTTCTTGTCTCAGGGCCCTTGAAGTTGTTTCTTCTGCTTTGAAAATTCTTTCTGAATATTTTTGTATGGCTCTTTATTTTAATTTTTTTAAGCTATTCTTGAAATGACAACTTTTTCGAAAGTTCTTCCATGAGACCCTGTATCATGCATACCCTTACCCTGTCCTTTTTTAATAGCATTCATCATATTATTGATCATTTATTAATTGTCTTCATCCTCCAGCTAGAATGTAAGTCCTTGTGTTTTTGACTGTTTTGTCTTTTCTTTCTTTCTTCTTTTTTTTTTTAAGAGAGGGAGTCTTGCTGTGTTGCCCAGGCTGGAGTGCTGTGGTGTGATCATAGCTCACTACAGCCTTGAACTCTTAGGCTCAAATAGTCCTCTTGTCTTGGCCTCCCAAAGTGCTGGGACTAGAGGCGTCAGCCCCCATGTCTGGCTGACTTGGTTTTTTCACTGTAGTCCCATTAGAACATAAGAACAGTATCTAATTTGCAGTCCCATCAACAGTGTATAAACGTACCTTTCTCTCTGCATCCTCACCAGCTGCTGTACCTAGCACAATGTAGGAACACGGTAAAAATTTATTAAATTAATTCACAAAAGCTGCATCAAAGGATGTTATGGAGAATGTGGTAAATATGGATTTAATTATTGGAGTTTCCTGGGGTGCTATCCATTTATGTGGCAGCTGGAACTGGGCACTTAGGCTTAAAGAATATGCTCCTTCAATAGTCTCTAGAATTCCTCGGTACATAGAGAAAGAATTTCCCCACCTAGGGACATAGTTAGTTCTGATTTCGTTAATGTATTCTTATTTATGACACATATATGCCAAGATAAATAACATTCTTAGTTCATTCGATTACATATTAAACCTCCCTTCAAATTATTCACATAGAGAAACAATCATTGAAAAATTAGGATTACCTCAGAGGAGATTTCCTGTGAAGATGGTTACAGTTGATTGGCAGCATTATAGCTAATTTTGCCTCAGTGTCTGGTAATGAACATATTCCCTTGATTCTTGGACTGTGGAATGTCTACACTGATTTGCCTGATTTGTGTTTGATGCAGTAACTCTTGGAGTAACTAGGCTTCACCTCAAAGGTCACCTGGGTGCTCAGAAAATAGCAAGGGCTTGGTTTGCAGTTATGTTTGATTTTTATATCTTTAGCTTCCTGCTCATTGTCCTCAGCTCACAGGAGGAGACGGATTCAAAATCTCTCTTAATTATTTTGAGTCTTTGTTTATTTCTTTGTAATGCATTGGTGTCTTATAATCTGGCTTTTCTCCTTTCCATATTTTTGTATATTCATTGCCATCAGTGCTTCTTAGATTTTTTTTTAAGGCTGCTATATTTCCTTGCAGCTGAAGATTCTTGGAATCAGCATTGCATTTTTTATATCAAACCTTCTGGTCTAGCAGTATTTTTATTAATTTTTAAAATTATTAATTATTATAGATTAATTTATGTCTTAACTTTAGTTTTCTTAAGGCCTATCCAGAAAAGGTGATGGCAATAATAATTACTATGTGTCTACAAATAAATTAATGGTTTCATCCCTGATTTATAATAAGTTAATAGATTGTTCTAATATTATATATAACCTATTATAAATGCACCTGAATTTATATATTTATAATTTATTTATTTTATATATAATCCTTATAAATGCTACATACAATTCTATAAGCATGAAAATCTTGATTAAACTTTTGGACCATTGACATAATCTTCTTGATGTAAACTGTGGTGTAGAACAAAACATATCATTTTAATTCAATAGAAGAGGCTAGATCATCAGAAAGCTTATAAATGTGACTAATAGAAGGACATCAACAAATGAATTAAATTAAAAAACAATTCTTTTAGGACTGAAAAAAAATATAGTGGGTGACATTTAATAAGAACTTTACTTTTCAAAATTGGCATTTATTTGAAAAATTGACATAAATCAACAATTTGAATGGAATCATACAATTAATTGTTACTTCGTTTTATGAATCCAATGGTAACCCTTTAAATCAAATAGCTCTTTGATAAAATGAATAAACATTTCTCATTTGTCCATTTTAAAAATGATAATATTGAACACAAGATATTATTATATGTTCATTTGCCTTTCTCTTCAGCTAGATGAAAAGCTTCTGAAGGGCAGATTTGTCTTTCTTCTCTGTATTTCTATGACAGGCACAACACCAGACACATGACAGATGCTTAATAAGGGTTTGTGGAAATGGTGAATTCAATTTCCAGTTTCATCTAGGTTCCTGCTGTACTGAGTACTTATTTGAAGTTACATTAAAATATAATAGCCTTGTGGTGTATGATGAACATTGTCCTGTGCACAAATGGGAGTGGATGTTGACTAACTCTAGATAAAATATTAGACAAATTTAAAGAGATCCAGGCTGCTTAGTGCACTTCATAGTGCCGGAAGGGAACTTAGGAATCGTGAAAAAAACAGGCATGAAGATTTCTTTAGGAATTTCTTTGTAGTGATGTATTTCTTTAGCATACTACACTTTTCAAAACATATTTACCACGAGCTTCATTTGAACTTCCAAACAACAGTGTGTGTTCTAAAGGGCAGAAACTATAATCTCACTTTTAAAAATAGGAAGAAAAAGGCAATGATTTGCCCAAGGTCATACAGTAAATCAGATTTGAATCTTGAATATAATCGCATCTTAATGTGCAATGCAGAATACTGCAACGTTTATTTTCTAATTAATTCTAATATTCCAGAAGAGTTTGGTGCCATTAATTATGGACTGATCTGGAGATGTGCCATTTTTGCTACTATTGGTGGAATTACTAGTGTCGATTAACTGTGGTACTTATATTACAACCACACATCCACGGTCTCATTGCAAAACTCATTAATCTCAGGAATCATCTTGGTTAGTACCAATTAACTATGATCACTCTTTTATCCTACTTTACATTAGAAATATATGTACTGAAATACACGATGATAGTTAGCATTTACTTTCATGAATCATTTCTACATCTCAGAAGAGTACGTGATACTTCAAAGAAGAGGCTATGCCTTCTCTTGTATGTATTCTTATTTGGAATGTTTAATGACAAAATGGGTTTTCAACAAATATTTATATTGAACATCTAAAACATTAACTTTTCTTGCAATCTGGTTTTCTATGTAGAAACAAAAATGGACCAGGCAAACTTAAAAAAGTATTTATTTATGAAGCAATAAAGCAGAAAATGCAAGGAAAGTAAATGATTAAATATTAATGCAGACCACACATTCTTAATAGTAATCTTAAATTTAAAGTAAATGCTGTACATAGTATAAACATTGTTAGAATAATTGAAAATAGCTTGTTGTTTAGATTGCAAAATGTCAGAAAATCTAGAGTATGCCATTGTCCTTTCAGATGTCCTTCCCTACCTATTTAAAATTACTTTCTCCCCAGGCAGTTATATAAAGGTAGTTTAAAACTTCACTTTTTCAATTTGCAAAGTTAGGACAAATATCAAGAATTTATCCTAGTTAGTGATAGTGAGCTATAAAATCCATTTCACCAATGAATCAAAAGTTTTTCAAGTTTCTTATTTTTGTTGTTATTTTTGGTCTGGCATATTCGTGATTCCCTCAGCTTTCTCATAAGAAAATCATTCTCATGAATTTTTAAGGGATATTTTGCAGTTCAAAAAGCTGAGAAACATTACTGAATGTGCCTTATTTCAATAACCTTTTGAATTTTTCCATGATTTCTATTGAATTTTCCACAAGTAAAATAAATATTTTTCTCCTACATATACTATATGAATTAATGGACCCTTAACTTAGGATTTTCCTATTAGAACTAAGTGAATTACTGCATCTATTAGAAAAGGAAGGGCAAGAAATCAAATGAAATAATGGATATTGTATACAAAACACTGCAACATGAATATGAAACCTATAATGAAGATCTAAAATAATATTCTTATTTCACATTGAATTAAAGTTAAAATTATGTGTTAGTAGATAATATGTTTGCAAAGCTTAGAGAAAAATCTAGGGATGTGAAAATTGGAATGGAGATTGTGTGCAATGTCTAATGAGATCATTACATTTTTCTGTTAATAGCAGTTGCCTTGCTTTGCTATTTTACTATGTTTTTAAAATTATTTTCTGCCAATTACTTACTCTGCTTCATTGGTTCTAAGTGATGCAATACACTAAATCACTTGATCTTAGACATCGCTTATGAGGGCTACTCTTCCATTAATTTTATGGCAGCTATATACTATAGTTAGATGTTAATACCATGCAATATGGGCCAAGTCTCATTCTGTTTCCCCCCAGCAATGAATCACATGATAAGAAAAACTGCCATTAGAAACCCTGAGATATTCAATAGTGAGTGATCTTTCTCAGCTGTGAACTTCATAAATTTATGATCAAATTTGTGTCAATTCTTTTAAAATCTAATCAAAACTGCTTTCTAAAAACATTAGTTTTCTCTATCATTTATTATATTATTAGACAATGCCATATTCTACTTTTACATTTTTATTTATTATGGAAGATATCTAATTGCTTTACTTTTATTTTCCCCAACACCATGGGTTGTTAATGATTTCACATATTAATTAATTGCAATATTATTAGATATAAAAAATAATTACAATATGTGCTAAATATGCATATTCCAAAAGAATGCAGTAAGTAAAGTTGCTAGAGATCTGAAAAGTCTGGAGATGGCTAAATCGAAGAAAGCTACACCATATTAATGTGTTCTGTTGGTAGGAGAATCTATGAACAAATTTATCTTGAGACCAAAGTATACTGACATTTCTGTTAATTGTTTTCAGCCTTACTTAGAATGTGATGTAATATAACAAAGGGAGGGATACGTAAGGATGCCTTATATTTGGTGTCAGATCCTGGAAGTTTAATTGAATATGCAGTTAGAAGCTAATGTTAGGACCTTTTGGACCACCCATCTTCCATTTTTTTCTTCACCACCAACCATTTTATATACCACCATCCAGAATAACTTTTCTAGACACAAATAATCAGTTCACAGACTCTGCTTAAAAACTTTCTGCATTTTTTCATTGCTTGTCAGACAAACATTGGCATCAACCAACATTTTCAAGCTTATTTTTAATCTAACATAAATATCATGGTTTAGGCACACTGGCTGTGCTAATCCCCACACAATCCTTGTACTTTGTTCTATCCATAATTTGGCTTAAATTCTTTTACAAGTTTAGAATCACTTTCCCTCCACTTTAACTATTCACATTCACATTTTTGCAGTTCTTCAGGACCTGGGCAAACGCTCGTATCATAGAGCTTTCTGTTGCTCCTCTCTCTGAATGTATTAAAATAATTGTTTCTGTCATCAATTTGACAATTTACATCAAGTGTTTCATGTTATATTTTCAATTCAAGAAATATTATTGGATATCTTACAAATGCAAGGTATCATGCTAAAGTACTGTAGGGTCTTGGTCCTCATGTGTGCTCAGAGGAACCAGAAACATAGATGAAAATGCACAATCTTGGAACCTCACCCACACCTACTAAGCCAGAATTGAATCTTGATGGTAAAAAGATATCTAGGTGATTAAAGTTGGAGAAGCCTACTTTGGAGGACATGAACATGAGCAAATCATCACACTTACCTTCATCAGTTCACCAACTAATAGGAGAGAATTTAGTAATCAAGGCAGAGGTCATGAGAGAAGTATAAACAAAGTTTAGGGGGTAGAGGATGCTGAAGGGAGAAAAGATCACAACCAAATGTGATTATAACTATTAATGTCATGACATATCACGGATAACAGTATTAATAAAACTTATCTGCTGATTCTAGTGCATGTACTGAGTCCAATGTTAGGCATTTAACATGCGTTGTTTCCAGTCTTCACACAGACCATGGTACATAGTTGCTAGTATCCTCATTTTGCATATCAGAAAAAAATAGAGAACATAAGGTTAAGCACTAGCCAACTAGTGTCCAGGTCAGGATTTAAACCCATGTCTATTATCTCTGTTGTTTAAACTTTTTGACATTCCCTCATCCAAAGTTGTCATTTATATCATTATTCATATATTACGTTTCCCTTGATTATGTGAAATTTCTGCCAAACTTGAGTGCAAAGCCTTTTAACTCTCCAATCCTACTTTATGATTCTTTGATTCTTCTACAGAATTGATTGAAGGCACCAAATAAATGTTTCATTGATATCTGAAAATTAACACTTTCCCAAAGGAGAATTTTTTAAGTTTTGGTAGTATATATAGGACATATAGTGGTTTGGCTTAGCCACAAATGTTTAGACATGAAGGAAAGAGGTCTAAAATGTGTGCATGTGCATGTTTGTGTGTGTGCATATGTGTGTAAGGAAAAGGAAGAGTTATTTTAAAGCTTGAGAGAATATGGTAATGACATTAGCTTGAGAGTTCCATGATTCTGCTATAACCCTCTGAATACAGTGAGGAGTTGGGATAGACATATTTTATATATTTATTTATTTGTTTAATTATCAACAAAAATTATAAGATGGTATATATAGTAATTTTACATGATTAATTACTTTAATTACCTATTGATACTAGGGCAAATAATCTGGAGGTAAAAACTCCCATTCACTGGTCCCATAGAAAACCTATCGTATTTATTCTGAAGTAGCATTAGGCGCCCTCTCTTAAAAGAAAATCCTGTGAATGCAAATATATATCTTCATGCATCTCTGAACTTGGAAGTTGATATCTTAATAATTAAACCATTGTTGTAGGGAGGTTTACCATATGTTGAGTTCTTTTAAAACTCAGACACATCAGTTCTAGCTTGTCTAAAATCCCATATAACATGGTAATACACCATTTGCTTAAGTACAGGATTATTTATTTTGGAATAAGTGGCATTTTTAATTTTTCTTATAATCTTATTCAACATACATAGTGTATTGTAAGACTCTCCATCATAATTTGGTCAGATTATAATGAATTAATGAAAAAAGAAAAGAGCCTTTGAGAAACAAGGCTAGTTTCATTCTAAAAAACATAAGGACCTCCTTTCATTTTTTATATAGTTGAATGCCATTTTTCACAGATGTATCAGGGGTAGCTGGATTCTTTCAAAAAGATGAATAAAAGAGGAAGGAACTCCATTCACAGCACTCCTAGACTTTCTGCCTTTATCAGTCAATGACAGTTGTAAATGGAGACACTGAAATTTGCTCCTTTAATCTTGTTTTCTTATTGCACAGGCAATGTTTTCTATTTTTTTCTTTTTATTCAGTCTTAGGATGTGTTTTGCTATTGCCAACTGTCTATATGTTTTGAATTGTTTGTACTTGATGACAGCAAAAATTTATCAACTGTATTTTTATTAGAAAAGATCAAGTGAGTAATGTCACCATTATTTTATTTTTTAAAAAATTGTCATAATGAATAGAACTTTATTGAAAAGCTCACTTCACTGTCAGTGTTGTTTAATTTTGCCCCCATGATAGCTCAAATATTTATCACAGACTTCAGAATGTATTACCCTGTACTTGGGAGCCCCTGGGCTAAACAACACAGGCAGGTGTATCATCCCCAGAGTGTGCTGCAAAAATTGGTACCTCATCCTCCAATGTGTTTAACAAAAGCACAGGTGAAAGGCTATGGCGACGGGCTGGGAGAACAGAGAGAGGCCCTGGGGAACAAGACACCTTAGCAGTATGTTAAAAATCACTTTTCTATTTCACCCAAGAAGAATTGAAGTTTGCCCAGGATCTAGACCTTTGCCTACTAGGAATTTTACTTGCCCAGGATCATCCAACTTATTTGGATCAAGATATTATTACTCAGAACATCATTCTTCTTTTTATCAGTGGAAAGAATTAGCCTAATTCTTAAAAATCATGAGTCTTTCCAAATTGCCAGGCAATAAATTGATGAAAATTTGCTTATTTTTCCCAAGAAATTTAAAATCTTTCAGGGGAAAATGCCTGGTAGGAAGCTTTACTCTCCTGTGTGAAAACCAACAACACTTTTTATCATGTTTACATTTCTTAAATTTAGTTTTATTTCTTTACTTATTCAAAATATATTAACTGGACTTCTACTGCATGAAGGTTCTGTGCAAGACACAGAGTAGTGAACAAGATAAACATGGTCCCTCCCCTCAATGTTTACTCTCAACCCCAAATTATTTTCTTGGATTAGACATTATGGATTGTAAATGAATGAAAATGGCTGACTGCTCTTAAGAGAGTTTTTTTTTTTGCACTTAGAATTCTATCACTTTTTATATCAGACAATAAATAGAAGCATTTAAATGAAAAACTCATAATACTAAGTTTTAAATATTACCTAATTGAAATTATTTACTTTTCATAATTCATAGACATTTCTTCACTTATAAAATTATTCTGAAAATCTCATTTTAGGTAATATAAACATTTTTCATGTAGTTGGAAAGAAAATATTAATTTTAAAGACATTAGAAGGATACTCACATTGCCTAAATATTAACTGTGTGAATAAAAAAAACCACTTGAGTATCTTATTTATAAAACAAATCCTTTTCAGCCTCTTCTTTCCCACTATTTTGACTAGGGCTTGCTTTTATACTTCAGTTTTACAGGTTCATAATTAGATGATCACTTTTCAAAAAATCAGAAGCCAAGAATAGTCATGACAATAAGAAAAAATAAAATTAAAGCTTCCTGGCTGCTGAGCTAATGCTCTTTAAAGAACCACATTATGTGACTATATTTTGCTTGTTTAGTTTCTGTTGCCATTGTTACAAATTTTATTTTATGCCTGTAAATTATATTTTCTAAGTTTGCATGTACAAAACACTATTTATTACACCAGTAGTTGGTTTTCTAGTGTCTTTTTTTTTTAATTTTATTTCAGCATATTATGAGGGTACAAATGTTAAGGTTACGTATATTGCCCTTGCCCCCTCCCTCGAGTCAGAGCTTCAAGCCTGACCATCCCCCCAACGGTGTGCATCGCACTCATTATGTATGTATATGCCCATCCCCTCCTCTCCCCCCCGCCTGCCCGACACCCGATAAATGTTGTTCCTATGTGTCCACTTAGGTGTTGATCAGTGAAACCAATCTGCTGATGAGTACACGTGGTGCCTGTCTATCCATTCTTGGGATACTTCACTTAGTAGAATGGGTTTCAGCTCCATCCAGGAAAATACAAGAGGTGCTATATCACCATTGTTTCTTACAGCTGAGACACAAGTTATCAAAATCTGTGGGATACAGTTAAAGCAGTCCTGAGAAGAAAGTTTATTTCCATAAATGCCTATACCCAAAAGTCAAAAAGATCACAAATAGACAACCTAATGAATCGACTCAAAGAGCTGGAAAAAAAGAACAGACTAATCCCAAACCCAGCAGAAGAAGTGAAATCAATAAGATCAAATCAGAACTAAATGAAATTGACAACAGGGAAACTATACAAAAGATTAATAAAACAAAAAGCTGGTTCTTTGAAAAACTAAACAAAATTGACACACATTTGGCTAGACTAACAAAAAGCAGAAAAGAAAAATCTCTAATAAGTTCCATCAGGAAAATAACGGAGAAATTACAACTGATGCCACAGAGATACAAGATATAATTTATGAATACTACAAAAACCTTTATGCACAAAAACTGGAAAATGTGGAGGAAATGGACAAATTCTAGTGTCTTAAATTCCTACATGAATAGCAAGCTACATCATCTCACCTATTCACATAGCATATGTAAAGTTACAAACGTTGAATATTTATGTTTCAAAGCTTATTAAAGATGTTTACCCTTATGGAACATCCATTAATTGTTAGGCTAGGTACTATTAGAATAAAAATTTTAGTCATATTTTCATTTTTCTAACGTAACAATTTCATTATTCATTCAACAAATATTTAAGATAAGCCTAAACATTAAAATTTCTGAACATTCCTTGAAAGAGAAAGTAAATAAATAATGACTCTCAACTTCTTGAATTCATTAGGCAAATCTTTCTAAAAATCTCTAATGTGAGTATACAGGACATCAAAAAATAAAAAAAGGACTTTGTTTATGTGTTGTTTTAACTGATGTGTCTATCCTGAAATATAGCAAAATGTTGCTGAATAAAGTTAGTTTACACTAAATTAAACTATAACTGAAAAGGCCTTTCCTAGTTTAGTATAAATCAATCACTAATGTAATAATTACAGAAAATATACACCAGGAGGCAGACAATAAAACCTTACATTTTTCCTAAAATAATTTTATGTCTTTTCCTTATGGAACAATGACAGTCTTAAAGAAAACCACTAAATGTTAATTACATTAATAATCAAAAAACTTCTATAAGAAGTAAGACTTTTATAACGAGGGACCATAAAGTTAGTGCAGCTGTAATTCAGTTTCGAAACTCCATGACAAACTATCCTTTCTGAAGAAACATTATTTTAGGAAGAAGACGATTAGATTAATATCATTGGGATGAAAGTTTAGATAGTGTCCATATTATCTACAGACTTTTTAGGCTTTTGTGAACACAGTCTTTGGTATCTAAAATTCAAATAGAAAATATTTTTTATGTAGGTATGGAATGATGTTTTATAGGAGAGGCACTTGACTCATTTAACTCATATTTTGATTCTGGTTCCAAGCTAAGAAAGTAGATAAATTGGGTTAAAGTAGTTTCATTACAAAAATCTGGAACACATAGTCATTACAATTTCACTGTAAGGAATCAGGCTGTAACACAAAGTTTGGCCTAGAACTGGTATTTTGGATGTCATTCAGAAGAATGTAATGATCAGAAGCATCTCCCCATTCCTGTTTCATGTGTAACTTGCTCCAAGGTCATAGCCTAAGAAACTCTGGAATGTAAGTCATCCATGCGGCACACCTGGAATCTGGATGCATACCTTTTGTCTACTGAACTTGACATTTATGTTACTGATGGTCAATATACAATGATTAATGTGATCACTTGGGTTAGTTTATTTTCATGACTGTGACCCCTATGATCAGCTGTACGTTCAAATGTGGCTGTTGTGCTCAGATTTTTGGGAAATCAAGGAAACAGGGTGGAACTAAGGACATGAAGGGCAAAGGAGATAATTAGGCAGTAGGGTCTGAAGGACGCTCAAGTGTGACCCATCTTGATAAGTGCAAGTTACATTGTAACCTAGCACATGCACACATGCATCTGGAACAAAATTCCACAAAACTGTTACCTTTATTTACCATGACTAAATGAGATGCAAAATATATTCCATTTTATTCTATTTGCTTTCGTTAAAAAATATCATTGGTCCCTACAAAGTAAGTAGATTTCACTCCTCTAGTGGGTCATAATCTGCAGCTGGAGAAAAAAGTGACTAGTCTCAGTGAGTTGTGCTTTATATGGAGTACATGGATGGGCTTGAAGAGTTTGTGAAAGCCATGAAATAATCTGAGGAGATGACTCATTTCCATCAGATTCTCAAATGGATTCATGACATCCCTTCAAGATGATAAAATCTAAATACTCAGAGCTATTTACAGTTAGAACGGTACAGAGTACATGCATATTATACTAACACCTTTATATGTGTTACCTCATTTGATCCTCACACAGCCTTTAAAAATGGTATCTCAGTTTTCTAGTTGAGGAAATTAAAGCTCAATGTGAGAAAATAATTTTTTCTATAGATTACTAGTATGTTAATGGCAAGTAGGATTTTAATACATGCAGTTTGACTCCAAAACTGTTTTTTTAAGCCTGTGAAATCCAGTAAACTAATTTCTTTCCTTCCTTTTTTCCTTCCTTCCTTCCAACAAAAAGATGTATTCATGTCCTGCTCTGTGCCATATACACAGCATATAAAAATATCTAATACTGTCCTGATACCCTGCATAGTCTAGTGAGGAATAAACAGAAGTCAAGGCTGAGGGACATTTCAAAACCTTAAGAGTCAGAAAAGCAGAAATAGACCTAAGTTGACCATGAACCTCCCTGAAAATGGTTCCTTTATAAGAGGGTCCATGTAGTTTGACTCAGTTTCAAATCAACCATGAAACTATATTAGAAAACCCAAGCCCAGGAGAAGTAATTATTTGCTACATTTTACTTTTTCCTATTTTCTCATACAATAGAGGAGCAGTAAAGAAGGTGATTTATGGAGAACTGAATTCTGGTAACCACAGGCAGGATTTACAGGAGAAATGCTGAACAAAACAGCAATAAACAACATAGAGACAATCCTGGCTATTAGGACGAAACGACAGTGCTTTAGGTCATTCCGATGTTTGTCTCTTGAAATGGGGTTGCGCCTTATCAAATAAGGATGCATCCCAGGAAAGCTAGAACAAGTGTCAGCCTCCAGGAAAACAAAGGGCATTTTGCCTTGGAAAAGAGAATGTTTCTTGTCATTTACTTGTTCTTTAAAAGAATAATACATTTGACCTCATGACTAATATTATCTTCCTGGGTTAGGCTGGTGAACACTTTATACATAAGAATGTCTTATAATTAGACCATTTGGCCTTTGAAAACTGACACTGTCAGTGTAGTCTACAAAGTATCTGCCAGTTCAAATTCCGTTCATAAAGGATCTTAGAGCCAAGTTCCAGTGGAGGACTAAAGTGACAATGCCGTAATTTATGATTCTGGTGTGTTCTTCTGTTTGCAGATTGGTGAAGCAAAAACAAAGAACAACATTTCCAGGAAGTATTGTAGTGTTGTTGAAAGGAGGAATTTGATTCAATGCTATAAGTCCTTGTATTGTTATTGATGCTATGCAGTTGTGTGATCTTGTTTGAAAAATACCACTCAATGGCTGGGCACAGTGGCTCACACATGTAATGCTAGCACTCTGGGTGGCTGAGGCGGGAGGATTGCTTGAGGTCAAGACCAGCCTGAGCAAGAACAAGACACCATCTGTACTAAAAATAGATAAATTAGCCAGCGACATGGCATGTACCTGTAGTTCCAGCTACTCAGGAGGATTGCTTGAGCCCAGGAATATGAGGTTGCAGTGGGCTATGATGATGCCACTGCACTCTACTCAGGGCAACTGAGTGAGACTCTGTCTCAAAAATAAAATAAAATAAAAATTAAAAAGTTAAAAAATTAAAATTACCACTCAAATTTTTAGTGTCTCCACTTCTTCCTCTGTAGATGAAGGCTGGTTTAGACTATCTTAAATGTCCCATCTAACTTTAAGTTCTTTGAGTTTACGTTAAATGCATTTAAATTCTTAGTGTATGATGTTTGAAAAGAAAATCTTGTGGGATAACACAGTAAGCTTAGTACTTATCAAACTTTTCCACTAAGTTTTCCCCTAGGCAGAAAATGGTAAACATCTCCTAGAAATTTCTTTGAAGTCTCTTGTTTTATCTTCAAAATTATGCAAATGTTGCATTTTACTCCATAAGTTATCCTTGTTCATTTCAATACAAAGTAATGCTTATAATTACTTAACATTAGGAAAGTATCAATGCAAAACATTTGTACCATATTTATCCTGTGTTGTTGAATATCTCCTGGCACACATCAGGTTAGTAAATAGAGTTTCAATCCAGTGCTTATTGCGTTTTAATTGCGTTTAGCTGGGGAACATATAAGTGGGGAAGGAAAATGTGTAAGAGGAGGAGGTGTTGAGAGGTGAAATCCAGAAGATTGTTGGCAAAGGAATTGAATGAAGCAGCAGAGTTCTACAACTTCAAATAAAACTAGATGAGGTAGCTTTTTAGTTCTGTAGACTTTACGATAGGTGAAGGGCCGCTGAGGTCAAATCAAGCAAACCTCAAAATGATTCTCCATTGGAGCTCTTTGTGTCAATCATTTAAGGCATTGGGCTTTATGTCTCAACTTTTAAATTCTTCCAACAGAGGTTAAAATGCTTTATTAGATTCTGCTGCAAGTATAGGAGAAACGAATTTTAAAAAATGTTTCGCTAGTTGTTTATCTAAAATCATTTTATATATCAATAATTTGAAGACTCCAACAATAATGGTAGCCCACATTTCATATAATAGTTTTATCAAAACAATCTCAAGACCTTTGGCAAAAAAAAGTTATTAAATAATATGTATATGTACTAGGATATAAAATGTGGAATTCAACTATGGTTAGTGTTTTTGTAAGGAAGTAGGAGCTGCCTTTTAGGAATTTTAACATTCAAGAAAATATAGAGGGATTGTATTCTACTCCTAAAAGTAACAGAGGACCCATAAGGAAAACGAAGGACCTGCCTCCCCAGCCAGGATTTCTCCCTACATCAGGGATGAGTTCCATAATGGTATAATGCAAGTAGCAGTTCAAGAAATACAAATTTGTTCATTCTAGAGGGGCAAAAGAAACAAATGCTGAATTATAACTGTCTTTAATTGTGTAAATGGTTGCAATCTTCTTTCTTGGGGCTTTTGTTATTCAATTCTCTATAGGTAGGGAGTTAGGCCAACTGAACCTTTTGGGTTTCTATAGTGTGCTGTCTTTCTGAATCACTGTGTAATAGCTAGTGGATGTCCCATAATCACGGATCATACTAGAAAAAAACTGAAGATAGTTTTCCACTATACAAAGTACTGAATATACTTCTCCCAAATTATATGGCTACCTTTGTGCTTTTTCTGAATTCATATATGATTCTATTAATACAATGAGCAGTTCATTTGGAATTTCTTTTATGTTACTATTTGGGTTTATAGAATGATTAATGAAAGAAGGTCTGGGACTCACATTCAACCTTTTTCCAATTAATCAATAGAAATTCAATTATTTTATCATCTTCCTTGAAATGCCTTAAAAAATAACAAATGAGACCTATGTAATTACAGTATTCATGAATTCATCAATTTTCTTAGTAGAATTAAAAATTATAAGAGCTAATAACCAAAAATCATTACGTATACAATAAGAAGTGCCTTATTCTTTTTGGAACTAAATTCCACGACTGAAATGCATGTTTCTTAAGACTTACAGTTTGCCAGTGAATTTTGAATACCTGGATTTTAGTGTGTACATGTGGAAAATAACCTGAGTATTTGATACAACAACACTATAAAAAAGACAAAAACTTAATTATTTGAAAAGTAATGTGAAAAAAATTGTAAAACAAATAAGCATATCTCACGTGAAATGCCGTAACACAGACATGGTTGTTTTATCTTTTCATCAGTTATTTAGTGCCTCAGCAGCACACCTTGTGTGTTATTTCCTTCACTGCTGAATGATTCGTAATTACTTTATTTAATGGGAAACACTACTTTACATAAAAGGAAAGTGTTGTGAGGAGACAGAGCTAAGTAACTAAAGTGCAACGTTAGCTCTTTATTTAACATGAACTGTAAGTTTAAATGCGTGGGCACAGGGGATTTGAAAGATGAGTTATGGTGTTTTCTTCAGATCTAGTTCTCATTCAAATTCAGTCTGAGTTGTTTACCAACCCTTTAGATACAGATTCAGGGACGAATTAGCAATGCTGCAGTAGCTCTCTGTCTGCTCATTAGCAGTAAGCAATTCACAAACGTCATATCTTGGGTAAAGAATGCTACTGGCTAAATGTTCTAGATGGCCGATTGGGAGAGCTGGGAGAACCAAGTCTCTGCGTTCATTTTGGATGAGGTGCATTTCAGAGTTTGGAGAACCCAGAATGAGTGTGCTTAAACACACTTTTTTTCTGATAAACAGAAAATTTGACGGAGCTGTTACTGCAGAGTACTACCCATGGAGTCTAAACACCACGGGCCAAAGATTTCTTCCTATGAAACATCCATTTCTCTTCTAACATCTGTTATTGGTTTTGTAGAGAAGCACAGGCAAGCACCCTGTGAAGATTCCAGGGTTTTGTAACCTTTTATGATATTTTAAATATCATTAAAAGGAAGTCTTAAAAGGCCATTTTATCAGGAGACTCTCACCTTGGAATGAAGTCCATTTTTTACTTTATTGTGGAGAACAGAAAATGAAATCTTTTTATATTGGTATCTCTCAGGTTTTAGTCTCTGCATCCTGATTCATGTGTTCCTTTCTAATCTCACCAATTCAATCAGGGTTTTCTGGACACAGACTGCAGTTTTAAGAACAATATTCTCCACTACTGTTGTTACACCCTTCACCCCAACTCTAAGCAAATAAAAATCACAAAACCTACTCATATCCTGTCAGCAAAAGTTCATTTCTATGCTAACCTACACCCTCTGAAAATGTAGGGCACCAAATCACAAGTCTTCCATGGCTGGGCCAGATTAAGTCTGTGGACCCGCTGCAGATCCCCTTTGAATGGTCATGTCCTACCACCTGAGCTTTCTTTACAATTCAGTTTCTTTCTTTCTTTCTTTTCTTTTCTTTTTTTTTTTTTTTTTTTTTGAGACAGAGTCTCACTCTGTTGCCTGGGCTAGAATGTTGTGGCGTCAGCCTAGCTTAGCCTAGCTCAACCTCAAACTCCTGGGCTCAAGCAATCCTCCTGCCTCAGCCTCCCAAGTATCTGGGACTACAGGCATGTGCCACCATTCCCGGCTAATTTTTTCTATATATTTTAGTTGTTTGACTAATTTCTTTCTATTTTTAGTAGAGACGAGGGGTCTCGCTCTTGCTCAGGCTAGTGTCAAACTCCTGACCTTGAGCAATCCGCCCGCTTTGGCCTTCCAGAGTGCAAGGATTAGAGGCGTGAGCCACCGCACCTGGCCTACGATTCAGTTTCTTTACATGAAGTTTTTCATTCAAACAAAACTGTTTGTGACTTCACATTTTAGAAAAACACAAAAATGATATGACCCATCAATTCCACTCCTAGGCATTACTGAAGAGAATTGAAAATATACATTCACACAAAATCTTATAAATGAATGTTAATAGCAGAATTTATTATAATAGCCCCCCAAAGGAAACAACCCAAAAGTCTATCAATCAATGAATAAACAAAATATAGTATGTCTATAACATGGAATATTATTAATCTATAACAGTGAATGATGTATTAAAATATGCTATCACATGAATAAACTTTGAAAACATTATGCTAGGTGAACAATGCTAGCTACAAAAGGGTACATAAAGTATAACTCCATTTACCTGAAGTGTCCACAATAGGCAAATTAAAAATTCAGGAAGTACAGTAGTGGTTTCTAGGGGTTTGGGGAAGGTGAGAATGAAGAGCGATTGCTAATGGGTATTTTTTTCTTTTCAAGGTTATTAAGACATTCTAGAATTAGATGGTGATCATGGTTGTACAACTGTCTCCAAACATTGCCAAATGTAGCATGGGGGTCAAAATAACTCCTCTGAGAACCACTACTATAGACCTGTATGCACTGATGTGGAAAGATCTTGAAGATGTATTATTAAATAATAATAATAATTTTAAAAGATGAAGAATAATAAAAAATGCACTGATGTTTATTTGAAAGATTGCAGCTCAGGAGAGGAGTAAATTACAATTAGATAGGGAGGGAATAATCAACGCAATTTTCTTATATGAAAAATAGGTTGTCATATTCTACGCACATCAAAGGTACACTGGTATGATTAAGAGGTCACATTCATGAATGTTTTCCTTTTTAAAATTCTTATATGAAAAATTATGTACTATAAAAAAGATATTTTTCTTGCTACATTCTGTACTTAACATAGCACTGAAAAATATTCAGTCTGTTTTCTACGATGATTAAAGCATAACTATATAAATAAAAATAAATCAAACTTTTGCATATTCAAGACAAGAGAGTGCAAGGAGCACCTGTTTCTATTTTAATTGCCAGAGAAAACTGAAACTAAATTGGATTCTCTAAAAGAAGAGACACCACCTTAGTTTAAAATTACCAAGGAAAAAAGTCTCAAAAGGTAGGACTCCCTTATTAAAGCTGACTTACAGAGTAATAGTAATCACGAACATTTTAGAATTTGTTAAATGTGTCAGGCCCTGCACTTCCTGTTTTAAATTACATTTAATTTCTGTATGATCCTATTAGGTATAGTTCAAGGGATCATTTCTATTTTATAGCTAAGGAAACTGAAGTTTAATAAGATTGGGGACATACAGGAAACAGGTGGTGAGATTCAGTCTTAATTCTAGAACTATTTAATTATAATGCCCATGTATTGGACCCACTTTCCACTATTTTTTTTAAAAAGTCTTAAAACTTAAGAAGAACCTGTGTAGAACAAAGGGTATGGTTTGGATTGCATTTATTTTCAATTTCATCTTTGCCAGTAGAGATCAAAATCACTATGGTGAGCTTCTTGTAAAAACACATTTTCATATGTCAGGGACCATAGAAACTTTTAATGTTGGAGTTTCTGGTAGGTCGGCAGAAGCCCAGGGTACAATGACTGGCTTTACTCGAAGAATCAGGGGAAGAGGTCAAAGCCAGAGATGTTTAATAAGTGCACGGTCAGAATTTGAACCTATCTCATTGCTGACCTCTGGCTCTTTATATGGCACCATGCTGCTCTTACAGGATTGCAAAACAGATAATACAATCAAACACAGGACTGGACACCAGCCCAGACCCCAACTGTGTACACTGAGTATGAGCATAGATAGGACTCAAGACATCATCTACCAACTGCTCAGAAAAGTGGAAAGCCTGACTCCTGGGAATACCTGGTCTGGGACTCTGACACACGTGGTACCTACTTGGGAAATCAGAAAAAGTGTTCCTTAGGAGGGGCACCTCTCATAGATTCTTTCCAGGTTGAGGATATATAACAATTATTTCCATGTGTATTATTATATTTGAACTCTATAGAAATCCATGAAACAGCAAATCAGGTTCTATTTTGATTTCATTTTATAAATGAAGAGATGAAGTATCAGAGATTTTAAGTTACTTCTAATAGATCACATGTTAATGAGTGAGAAATGGTTGATCTTTTAATTTTTAATTAAAAGATCATTTTAATACCATCTGTAGTGTCCTTTCTGTTATGCCAGTCTCCACATGTAGACTACATATTTTTTTTCCAGGAACTTTTGTGCTGTATTAAAGTATTTTCATCTAGTTTAATAATAATTGAATCCCTCAGACAATTTGTGTGGAATTTTTTCTCATCTTTGTCCCAAGAGTAGAAAGAAACATTTCAATAGATTTCTAAGAACAAATATTTACTCTCACAAACTGCTGCTGTATCTGAGTCATCTGAGTCTTTATTTCTATCTTCTCTGCTTCATTTTCAGAACTTGTTTTAAATGTTTCCATAGAAACAACTGGAGAAGAAAGTGATGAGCTATGTAACATTCTCAGTGGATGTCTTTCTGAATTTTGGACATTCATTTCTCAAGAGATTTAGGTGGTTATTTTTTGAGGCAAGGTGCATTTCTAAAAGGATTCTCTTCACATTTCTCCTGAATGTTTTAGATTATAAATGCATATTCCATAATTTTAATGAAAATTTCCTAAGACTATAAAACATCCTAGTCTTATTATTGTGGCTGAAAGGGGATGCCCTCATCTCTGTTGCCTGCATGAATTCCTCTCTCTGCTCAGTATCTCTGTAACTTACATCCTAATACTGAAGTTGGGTCATAGAATACTGACACCACATATCTCTGTCCACGCATGTTGAATAGATGATAGCAGGAAGCCCATGCAGCTGGAGTGGGGTAACAAAGAAGAAAACAAGCAAGAAAAGTGCACACTAAAACTCAGTGGTGTATTTGTTGGGGAAAAAAAGAGGTAAGAGATCAATCCCAACAGAGATTCTGCCACTCTTAGATAATCATTGAGAACCAACATTTCTCATAATAACACATTTAACACCCATGAATTTTCTGAAATGAAGAAATGTGATAAAGGTAGAAGATGTTGGAATTTTCCCTTATTGCTATTTACATGACTTTATTATTTACACCTGTACCCCAAAGGCTTGGTATGGAGACAATCATTCTGTCAGTAGGTATGAGCACTGCAGCTTTTGTTCAGTGCGTAGGGAAAAGCAATAACTAATGCCGTCTGCTGCTGCAGGTCTTACATTATATACTTTTATCTTCACCGGACAGTTTTACATTTGAAGATTTCCCTTATCCACCTCCTCAAGCTGATCAAATTGCAAAAATGACTGAATGGAATTCTATATTGGCCTCACACATGAGCAAATGGATCTATAAATTAGCTAAAGGGGAAGGAATTATATATTCTAATGGACACTACAGTTCAGTGTTGGTGAGGAATTTTAATGCTTTTAGTTGACTATTGCAGGTAAATTTTTTATGGGGAAAGGTAGAAAGGATTGGTTTGGGTGGTTCTGTGGTTCTAAAGGATGGTTGCAATGAACAATTCTTGAATCATATGTTGCAAGCTTATCATATTATATAATATACAACATTACATAGAGTTAGACTTTAGCTGTCACCTTACTTCCTGAAGAGAAGTGGCTCCTAAGCACCAGGATACATCTCCCTTTGCTATCCACAGATTAGCTCTTGTTAACAATGGCCAGTTTCCATAATCATTGTCCTACATGGCAGGGTCAGCTGTGTCTTTGAAACACTTTGAAACACTCGACTAACATATGAACTTCAAGAACGTAAACACTGTGTTTCATTTATCTTTGTATTTTTAGTACTTTGCCCAAAAGTTTGCACAGAAAAACTAAATGAACTATATATAGTGCGTGTTGATTAAATGTTACTAAAACGTATTTATCTGATTTATCAGATTAAAAGAATCTTAATGAAAATATACAAATACAAAAACTTAAATAAAATTGGACCAAAATTAAGGAATTTTACATAATGGAGTACTTACATTTTTATCAGTAAAAAAAAAAAGGATACATGACTCATTGATTCATTGACTCATTCAGTTGTTCCATTAACAAACATTCACTGAGAAAATACATAAACCACATTAAGATATTTTCCCATATCTTCATATTATACCAAATTTTGAAAATCATGTAAGAAGTTATTTAGAATTAGGAGCAAAGGAAATTCACAAAAGATTTTTGAAATCTCTAATAAATGATGGCAAATGATGTCTTAGTAAAAGCAACGATGCTCATCTGGTAATTAGACAAATCGTTGTTGGTCCACTCTCTTTTGAAAAATCAATTTACAATTCACTTTCACAGTCTGTTGGTTTTCTTTTGAATTAATACTTAGTAGATTGTCTGAAATTAAAAGCTAATGAAGTTTGAGGTCCATTTGGAAATGTGGCATTTGGAAATATCTAGTACTCTGTCCACAGAAGTTGGATTTCAGTAGAACTCATTCCAATGAGATGCATTTGAATATTTCACACATCTAGTAACACTAGGAGTTGATGGGACTATGTTCAATTTTACCACTCTAAAATTTGAACTTGAAAGAGAACTAAATTATCAAAACATTAGTACTGAGATGAACTTCGTTAAGGATTATTAAGACCAAGAAGGCTTTTTGGTATCTGTCTACTCATTGTATTCAATCGATGGTGTATGGAGTGGAATTGAATGGTTAAAGTTTGATTTCATCCCATAAATGTATAGTGTGTAAACCTCTGGAAATGTTTTCACTTTAGACAAATACTTGTTCAGACATTCTACTCACTTAGGCATAAAGCTTTCATGCTGTGATTATCCAATATGGACTCTTAAAAAGTTCTTTAAGTGAAGAAATTCAGTTTTAATAGATCAAGGAAGAAGAAAATATATGATAGTCTCAACAGATGAAGGGTAAAATTACAAAATTCACATCCTTCATGATAAAAACTTTCAGCTATGTAGGAATAGAAGGTAATTTTCTTAATGCAGAAAAAGGGCATATACAGAAAACCCAGCAGTAACATCATAATTAATTGTGAAAAACTAAATAATTTTCCTTCTATAATCAGAAACAAGGCAAACCTATCTGTTCTCGTCACTCCTACTCATCATTTTACTGGAGGCCAGTGGAATGAGGTAAGAGAAAAAAAGGCATACAGAACATAAATAAAGAAATAAAATAGTCTCTTCACAGAGATATGATTATCTACATAGATAATGCCAAAAAATCTACATAAAAGATATTAGAACTAGTGAGTTTAACAAAACAACAAATGCAAATTAAATATAAAAAAATTAATTTTATTTCTATGTATTAGCAAGGAAGAATTGGAAATGGAAAATAAAACCATTAAAATAGCACCAATATACGAAATACATAAATTTAAATGATAAAAAAATGTGCAAGATCTGTATGCTGAAAACAATGATGAAGAAACCAAAAACAAACAAAAAAGTTCTACATAAATAGAGAAATATACTGACTTCATGAACTGGAAGACTCAATATTTTTAAAATGCCCATTCTCCCCAAATTTATCAATTGATTCAATGTAATACAAGTAAAAACGTCAGCAGAATTTTTTTGTAGAAATAAATAAGTTTATTCCAAAATTTATTTGGATAGGCAAATAATCCAGAAGAGCTAAAATAATTTTGAAGAAGAAAAGGAATGTTAGAGGACTCATCTTCTTTAAAGACTTACTGTGAAGCTACGGTTTGCAAGACAGTGATGTTGGCAAAACAATAGACAAATATATCAATGCAACAATAAGTTTAGAAATAGATCCACACATATATGTTCAAATGATTTTCTACAAAGGTATGAAGGCAATTTAATGGAGAAATGATAATATTTTTAACAAATTGTGCTGGAACTATTTTCACATTTCAAAAAAGTGATCTTCAATCCATACCTCACACCTTATACAAAAATTAACTCAAAATAAACTGGAGAACTAAATGTAAAACCCAAAACTATAAAATTTGTAAAACAAAACATAGAAAAATATAACCTTGGATAGTAAAAGATTTCATAAATATGATAATAAGTAAATGATCAATTAATAGATTAGAAACTCATAAATTGGTGAAATGATAATCTAACAGTACAAATATGGGGCTGCCACTTAAGTGCATTAAACTTATCTAGCAATAAGATATTTCCATTATTCAATAGTAAAAGAAACTTTCTTTTACAGTTATAGCTTATATTCCCACTAATGCTCCTGATTTCTTATACAAAAATAAATAATATTAAACTTTAAGTCATAAAGTTTGACTTTTCCTCAATGGAACCACTTAATTGTTCTTCAATAGAACAATTAATTGTTTTTAATCATGCTTCTTAATTTTTTTCCAGATAGTTCCTGAAGGAAAAAGAAATATAAATAAATTAAGCGGAATTGAATGTGCCAATGTAATCATTTGGGGTTGATGAGGGGAACAGGCTTTTAAGGGGAGGCTAAATGCTTTTCTGGAGGCAATTTTTAGAATCTGCAAACAAATCTCCCACTCCAAGCCCAAATAGTCTTTTTGACTTAAAGAAGAGTCCCACAGGGACAGAAGGCTGATGCTTCCATGCCTGAATCACAGACTTAGTCTGTGGCAATATCACAGAATACCTTTTAAAATGATGGGTCAACTCAGGAAACAAGACTGACAAGGCTCTGAATTTCCTGAAATTTATTAGTATTTATATTTCCCCCAAATAGCCTTTCTCAGGAGAAAATTTAAAACAAAAAGAATGGTGGGTTTGGGGAATACTCTCCCAGGACAGGATGGAAATCATCTAGGTTGTCTCATTTTTCCAAAAGATGTTTCCCAGATCTTTGTTGGTTGTTCAGAGTTTTTTAAGGTCCAGGAAGTGCTGCTCACCCAAGGGTGTAAGGCCCAGTGAGGAGTTCACGCTAATTAACAATTCTGAATTTCACTGAGAAAATCTAAACAACACATGTGTTTTTCTATACCTGATAGAGAGCATTTGTATTAGCTGACTTTCCAGCCCAGTATGTCCTGGGTTATTTTTATTTCTGAGTCTTAACTGATTATAAATCTTAGTGCATCTGTGAAATCTTTTATTTAAACTAAACACATCAAAAGTTAAACCCATTTCTCTTCCCTATAAATGTCTCTTGGTAATATATTTTTTGTTAAGGGTATACCCTTCTTCTTTTTGTTTGGGCTGGATTCGTTGATCTTTGACTCCTCCCTGTCTCTTATCAATCCCCCTCCTTGTTTCTTCCACATCCAATAAGACATCAAGTGCTCTCATTTCTCTCTCTCAAGCATCTCTTTTCTAATCCCCTTCTGATTCCACCATGGCTGCCATTCTACTTCAGGTCCTTATCATCTTTCCTGCAGGAACCCAACTGATCTTCCTCATCCCAGTGTGTCCTTCTCTTTCTAACCTGGGAAGAAATATACAATAGTAATTCAGTTTAAGTGTGCCAGAAATAGACAGCCTAACTTTGGACTTCAGTCATGGATAAGTTACTTAGCGTCTCTTAAGTCTCAGTTTTCTGAGTTTCCTGTGAGGTCCTCAGCACAGTGCCTGGTATATAGAATTGGTAAAAACATGCTAAGTATGATGTTTTACCTCTGTTTCAGTTCTTAACATGATGTAGGATAATCCCGTGTGCATTTGTTTTATCTTTCCATGTAGACCATGAACTTCTTTGGGCTAGACACTGGATCTTACTGATTTTTGACATGTAGCAATTGCACAGAAACTAACAGCATAGTAAACATGGTAGGATGCAATAAGTATTTATCAGGTAGTATTCCATGGATTTTATTTATCAACCATCTGTGAATATTTTTCTTAATGCTGATTCAGATTCCTAACAATATTTATCTGGAAAGAGCATAAGCATTGACGTCAAACACACTGAGTTCAATATCTGGCTTTGACACATACAATTGGTGGGACTTTATGGAGGTTTGGAACCTTTCTGTGCCCCCTTCCTGTCACAAAAACTGGTTTAATGATCTCTACAACAACACAGTTTTATGTAACTTTTACCAATATAAAATGTTAGTTTCTCCCTTAACATAACTCCCTACTACAAATATGTATACTGGTCCCTCATGGATTTCTGCTTTACTAATTTCTAAGCACACATTGGCTGGTATCATAGTTTTCATGCATGAAAACACTTTGGCTATAGTTTGGCCAATAGTTAAATCATTTTAAAAAGCCCCACATTTAATATAATTATAAAAGAGTTCTTCAAGGAAAATTGGATATATCCTGCCTTACATGCTTGAGAAAAACAGTGAAACTAAGTAAATGAAAGAAGGACCACATTGTACTGTCTGGAAAAATTCATTTAACATCACAATAATGAAGATGATGAAAACGTTAGGTTTTCATTTCATAAAAATTAACAAAAGGCAAACATAAGGTCTACATGAGCAAAGTCATAAATTTATTCATTCACTCAGATTCCTCCCATGATCCTCCCTCCTTGGCTTCCAATCCTTTCTTCCCCTCTCCCTCCCTCCCTTCCTCCCTTCCTCCCTTCCTCCCTTCCTTCCTTCCTTCCTTCCTTCCTTCCTTCCTTCCTTCCTTCCTTCCTTCCTTCCTCCCTTCCTTCCTATTACTTGAGTGTCTTCTATGTGCTGGCTGCTATTGATAGAAAGCTCCACCTTTAGAGGAACTCACAGAGTTTTAAGACAAACTCAGTCGATCATTTTGAAGTTCAGTTATTTTTATATCGTGGTCTCTAAAATGGGATTTAAAAATATCACTGAGATTGTCTGAGCTTAGCTACCTGTAAACCCAGTGTAGTATCTGAGATATTAGCAATGACAGCATGAATTCTTTAAAAGTTCTGATTTCCTTATGGGTTTTAGAGAGGCTGAAGTGGGTGTGTGTTAAACTTGGGGTGGAAGAGACTAACGCAACATCTCTCCCCAGAGCTGTGCTGTGTATTTCTGACACACCATTATCCAGGCTATTTATTGAATGTGTAAGGACTTCTTTAACTGCCTTTGAATGTTTGGGGCAAGAAATTGGTGTTCTACTACAGGTGAAAAGGGCTGTGGTGTAAACTGTGATTTCCTAATGCTAGTCTGTATGCTGTGTGCTATGGACTGAAGGTTTGTGCACCTCCAAAATTCATATGTTGAAATCCTAACCCTCAATGTCATGGTATTATGAAATGAGGCCTTCGGGTGGTAATTTAGGTCATTAGTATAGAATAGAGCCCCAATGAATAGGATTAGTGCTCATGTAAAAGAGATCCCGGAGAGGGTCTCTTCCCACCGTCTGAGGATACGATAACAAGTTGGTAGTCAGCAACCTAGATGAGGCCCTCACCAGAAGCCAAACATAACGGCACCCTGATCTTGGACTTTCAGCCTCCAGGATGGTGAGAAATAAATGTTTGTCAAGTCACCCAGTCTATGATAATTCATTAAAGCAGCTTGAACTGACATAGACACTGGGGTTGTACTCTCTGCCTAGGAATTAATTTAATAACTATTTTTTGTGCTTTTAGTAGATGACTTTACTGTAGGGATTTCACTCAGTCTATTCTTAGAGAGCTTTACATTTGGTTGGTTGGACATGTATTTCGAAAAGAGTTTACTCAGTGATCCTGATATTCAGTGAGGTTTGGAAACCCCCAAGACCATACCCTTACAGATCAGAGTTCCAAGAGCTCTGCCCCTTGGCTTTTCTGGTTACGAGACGTAGTGTGAGTGACAGAGATGCATGTCAAGGCTGCCAGCTTGGCCACGGCTGGTAGTGGTGTGGACTGCCGAACAGAGGCAGCTGGCAATGGTGGTCAGTGGGCTATCTGAGCAGATGTACTGCATTGTTTTGCTAATATGAGAGAGGACATTCCCTCTCCCCCCATCTTGAGGAATAATTGGGCCAAATGGAGAGGGAAAATTTCAGGCAAAAGGCTTGATTTCCTTCTAATGAATTGGGCAAGGGATTAGAGAACCAACTGTTGATCTCTGTGGTATAAAATTTGGACTTTGGGGGTGGATAATGGTCTGGTTATACCTTTTGCTTATTTATGCCTTGTCATTTATATGTTTTCCAGCATCCTTCTATTTTGGAATTCAATAAATCTATTGCTATAGAACAATCAGTAACAAAGCCTGTGGTGGGAAAAGCTCTTGCTGAGAAAATTGTTTGGATGAGTTGATCTTACCTGGCTGATGGCGAGAAGGTTTGTGGCTAGGAGGTAGCTTTCCTATCACAGTCAACTGCTTGGCCTGGTTGTAATAACAGTGCAAAGTGACAGGGAGTTTATATTTGAAATGATTCTGTGATATTCTTCTTTTTCAGGATATATAGGGGCAGTGCCTATGGACCTCATTTGGTAGGGAAATTTACTCAGCTCCTTCAATGTGCATTTGGAAGTCAATGCTGTCTGGTGAATCAATCAAGAGGTTGTTCCACCTCAAACCAAGCACTTAGGAACAATGAAGACATAAATTGGCATGTGATTGGATCAGCTGTCACGTACTGCATCTTATTTGGGTTTCAATGCCTGCTCTGAGAAGAAATATTTGATAGGTAAGGGCTTTTCTTTCATTTTGTCTTAGTGCTTAGCTAAACTAAATAGGATTTTCACAGTCTTTTTGGAACAAATTTGTATTTGTTCATAGAGAGTCAAACTGTTTTGCTGGTATTTGAGTTGGCCTTTTTTTGGTGAACATTTTAACAAAAACTGTTTGCTTATAATATTTGATATTTCTCAGTGAGTATTGACAATGGATATTATCTCTGTACTATGCCAGAAAATATGATCATCAAAGGTGTTTATTAGGATCATGTTGTAATCCCACCAGGCATTTTTTTTCCTCCTTTTAAAATTCTTAAATATCTCCATAGGATACATTTATTAAAAATGAATACCAGTGAAAAACTTTTCAGTAGCACTGTGAGCACGCTAAGTGTATATCTTAATTCCCCCCCGATCGAAATGAGCCAAGATAGACTGATATTTACTAGTCTTTACAGTCTGTATAACTGTTTCCAACCAAATCAAATGTGCAGTAAGGAGCTTTGTGAACAAAGGCTGGGACACACATGCTGACGCCTGCTCAAGAAAGGTAAATGTGCCTTTTTAACTTTAGAAGTAACTTTGTCAACTTTTTCAAAAATTGTGCAATTAATTATAACTATGACAGATTGATAGAACATTCCACTCTATTTGCTTCTTGAGTGGAACGACAGCTCTGTTGTTACAGGAGGGGGGTTTGTCAGAATTGTTGCATGAAGCTGAATGTTACACCTCGTGGCCAAACATACTCGACAGTATAATCACGTCCGTGGCGGCCTCATTGAAGGCCATCGGCTACAGCCACTTCCCTGAAAGTAAAAGTGGGTGACTATGATACTTAGAATGGCAATGTTTATATTAAACCTTTTTCCATTGAATTTTAATCAGTGCTTAGAATCTCATTAATTATTGTTTATAAAATCTTGTCAGCCACCAGTTGCTTTCTTTAAAACCATTTATGCATCATGTATATATTTTCACATAATGAAATGGATTTTCATTTTGTAATGCCTATTAACTTTAAGGAATTCATATTAATCATAACGGCTAAGATTTATTGTACTTCACACATGGCAGCCAGTATCACACTAAGGGTTTTACTTGCATTATCTCATTTATTCCTCTCAACCACTCTGGGAGAAGGAGGGACAGGCAGGCTCAGAAACTTGCCCAAGATCGTGTAGCTAATAGATGGTGAAGGGAGACTGAATAAATTTATATTGCTTGAGAGCTCTTTAACCACAGGTTAAAAGTGTAAGGTTGAGCATGGTTATGATTCTGTATAAAGCAAGGCAGTTGAGTAAATGTACTTCAGATTAAGGGTTCTATCAATACTTTGTATTTCTATAGTGCTTTTCACAGCACTTTCCACTGTACTATTTTATTTGTCCTAACACAGTCTCGTGAGGCGTAAATGTGTAGTGGTCCTCTTTCTTCCATTTATGGAAAAAATAAACTTCTTCCTGCAGCTGCAGAGCCTGGGCCAGAACCAGTCTTCTAATTCCATGAGCAGGGCATTTCCCATTGAACCACATGGCCTCTCTGTAGGCCAATCCATTCTTTGCTAATGATGCTATTCAATGAACAATAATTCGGAACAGGGCAAGCTATGGAAGAGTATACCTTAATATTGGTACATGTTATTTTAATCTAGAATCTCTAATTATCTCATAAGCCTTCACTAAATTTGTAAAGAAGTGTTTCATTTGTAATGCTAATTATTTAGGTAGAAAGTCCAAGCATAACTTTACTGAAAGACATTTAAGATGGGTGGTGGTATATACTGGGGAAAGGGCTACTTGTTTTTTATTTTTCCAAAGAAAATTTGTGGGGAATTCAAATGAAGCAACATCATGATAGGAAAATAATTAATCCAGAATAAGTTTAACATGGAAAACCTGCTTATGAGTTGCAGTATAGACTTCCTAGCAGCCCAAGATAACATAAGACGATTTTTCAGAACTTTTTCCTACACTGAAACATAAATAAAATTTCTCTAATCAAGTTTTCATAACACAGGTATTATAAAAGTTATCCTAGACAATGATCTACATAATAAATACAACCGAAACTAGATGAAAATGCTATGGCACTGAAGTGTAATTCAGTAAGAAATTCTACAAAAGACCAAGCAAGTATACTCTAAATATATAATTTTCTGAGGGCCTGGATTGATGCTAGGGTAAAATTAGAATATCCAGAAGATCTCACACACAAAAAAAATGCAGCTTTGAGACCACATATTCTTTGTTGAATAAGATGAAAGCTCTTATTGGAACTTCTCTCTCCAAAAATACAGACATAAAATTACAGTTGCAAAATACTTAATGAAAAAAAAAAAAGATATGTAAAACCGAAAATATACTTGCATTTTTACTCTCAGAAGCACATTCCTCATGTCCAGAATCCTTCTAATAAATATAAAATAACGGATAGTTTTAGTGCTCCATTAATATTATTGGCCACAGCCAGGCTTGTGGTAAGGATTAACAACAGGGATATGAAGGATGCAGCCACTGGCAAGAAGCTGTGCCTTTTTCGTGGCTGATCAAAGGCAGACGCAATCCACTGTGGAGAGGGTGAAATTAAGAGCCTTTATGAAAATTAAGGAACACAGGAAAGACATGAACTTTAGAGGCCTATTTCTGACTACAAGTGTATAAATTGGCAATAATAATAATAATAGTTTATTGGGCATTTACTTTGTTCCCACTCAGGTTCCCTCTCAAAAATATGAAATTAGTTCTATCATTATCCCCATTTTACAGAGGAATAAACCGAGGCATAGTGAGGTTAGATAACTTGTTCGAAGTCTGAGTCCAGACATGTAACTTAATTAATAGAATTTATTTAGAAAAAAAAGATTTCAGTTTTCCACTTGTAAAAACGTGGCATTAATTTTTTCCTAAAGAATAAATTATTTAAAAATAAATTTAACTCATAAAAGACAAATGGGGGGGATTTTGTATATTAAAATAGACATCAAAAGAAAAAAAAAGTAGCAATCACTATGTTTATTTTACTGCTTGCTGCCTTGGCCTAGCATGTAAAGATTTTAGGCTCAGTGAGCCGGAAAGGACTTCAATAGTAACTCTGTATGTCTCCTTGTGACAATCTTTACACTTGTGGTAAGTGGATGTCAAGTATTTTTGATCCTAAGGTTAAAAAAGTATATATACCTTACTTCACAAAATAGTCTACCAAATTCTTCAACATGTTTACATATATTGTCTATTAAATGTATATTTTGATAAGAGTGGTAAAAATTAAATTTCAAGACCTAGATTTCTATTTATTTTTTGTGCTTTGAATGCTCATCATTCACCTCAGATAATTATTTCACATCATGAATCTATCATATCCTAGTACACATTTATTCTAGTATACACTTATAATCCTATTATCCATTATTTATATTAACTTACTTTCTAACTTTACTTTCTAAGTACAAAGATTCTCTAGCTATTACTTGACTGAGTTCAGCTTTGTGAAACTAAACATTAAATACACATGTGGGCTAGCTCCTAATTCTATGGTTAAATTATATTTGTCAGCTTTGACCTGTATCCTTAGAAAAATTTTTCTGGGCTGGCTTATGAGAGGGTGTCTTTTGATTAATGTTTTATTGCTTTGCTTTAAGAGAACCCACATTACCATGGTAAGGAGTAATTTTGGTTTTTCCAACTTAGCACAAGAGATAATTCTCTGAAACCACCAGACATTGCTCTATGAGGCATTTATTGAATAAAATAGTGTCAGACAGGCAGGTGGATAATTATGTTCCAAACCTAAAGAAATCAGATAAGGCAAATTTAAAAATATACACTATGCAATGGTGCAAAATTAATTCAGTCCTCTTCCTGTTCCTGTCTATTTTACCATTCCTTCCTCCACTCCCTTTTAAAGTTTTCATTGTAATTGGTGACTGAATGCAGTTTTCTTCACAAGCTTGTGTCCCCTTAGCCCACAGATGTCAGGAGGAGGTGGGAGCAAATGCAGCTGTGCAGAGAATCAAGTTCCATCTTCCCCAATAAATAGTGGAGTGAACAGTGCTCTGCTTTGCTCTCTACAAGCAGTTTCCTATTAGATTCAATGTCAAGATTATGGGTTCAAAGCAGGTGGTCTCTAAAGCCCTGATCCTAGATTCTAGTCTAAGGGACCCACTCAGGAAAAACATATATATAAAATATATACATATAATACATAATATACATACATACATATATATGTATGGTGCCTAGTTGCCTCCATCTGTTATTATTCTCAGCTGCAATAATAACGATCACTGTATATGCCCTTAAAAAAGACAAAAAGATCATGCATAACATTTTTTAAAAATTCTGGAATTTAGGATTACAAAATATCAGTTACAATGAGATAGGGACTTTTAAAACTTCCACGCACCTGTTAGAATATAATGAAACAATAGAAAAAAGCACTTAAAGCCAGGAATGCCACTAATTACTTTACTTGGGTAAAAGTCTAATCAAATATAATGTAAATTTTTATCACATAAGGACCTTAGAACTATGTCCTATAAATTATAATTGCTTATTCAGCTGAGGAGAGGAGAGCCTGCATAAAAATAAAAACGGATAGTTCTATTATTTAATGGGTGAAGACAGTATCCTTTCTCTGACTGAAATTTTATTTCTTACAAATGAACACGAATATAAACTGTTTTTTCAATATGGTCTGCATGAAATTCTTTTTTTTTTTTTTTTTTTTAAGAGACAGGCTCTCACTCTGTCACCTAAGCTGATCTCGAACTCCTGGCCTCAAGTGATCCTCTTGCTTCAGGCTCCCAAAATGTTAGGATTACAGGTGTGAGCCATCACACCTGGCTGAATATAAACATATTTATAAAGTACTGTATATGCAAAATATCC
Organism: Lepilemur ruficaudatus; assembly: GCA_963574885.1. Classification (NCBI taxonomy): domain Eukaryota; kingdom Metazoa; phylum Chordata; class Mammalia; order Primates; family Lepilemuridae; genus Lepilemur; species Lepilemur ruficaudatus. The sequence continues at coordinate 56,045 of CAUYRT010019987.1, forward strand.
CTGGATTCTAAACATAGGTCCCAAGCGTTAGGTAATCTTAGTGTCTACCACAAAAATCTATAGGAGGTATGTGTAGATTAGAATCTGTGAATGCTACTAGATTATTCTTTCTATTATTTGAAACACTAAAAAATTAAAGTGAAAAGAATCAATGCAACAGCACACAGTAGGAGCTCTACACATACCTGTAGGAGGTATGTGTAGATTAGAATCTGTAAATGCTACTAGATTATTCTTTCTATTATTTGAAACACTAAAAAATTAAAGTGAAAAGAATCAATGCAACAGCACACAGTAGGAGCTGTAACACGCACCATGTGCATTGTTATAAAGGCAGCACAATGCTTTATAATACAGACCATTGTGAAGATAGACGCTTTTATAAAGCTGAAAGTGGTGGGTTTTCATCATTACATGAAGAGAACAGAGTGACGGATGCTACAAAAGAAATGATGAGAGAGAAAGGTCATCTTATCTCTGATACACTTGACTTTTTTTTTTTCTTTGCCCAAAAGATGTATCTGTTAGGAAATCTATTCGTCTGGAAAAAAAATCCTGTAAGTCATTAGGTGATGAGTTCCCCGGTCACTTACAACCACATGAATAAACCATTCTTACTGATCATGAAACAGATCAAGAAGAATAGTATATAGCTGACTTCCGGCTAAACTTTTGAAAAATTATGACACCTTTCAAGAAATTAGTATTCTTGGTGCCTACTTGGCTAGGTTAGAGATGGAATTCGTGAAAGATTTCTGTCTCCACTTTTTCCTTTCTGAATCTCCAATTCGTTACATTTCTCTGCTGGATTTGGTGCATCTTGAAGTAATATGTGTACCCTGAACTGGAGGTCTTAGATTAGAGGGAATCATACTCACCACTAGTCCATCAGAACATATTTGACTAAAATTGCAAAACAAGATACCAGCATTCTGTGTGCCCTTGTGGAAAACTTTTACAGCTTTCAGGCATCAGGTATTTGATTTATAGAGCTAAAATAGTGAATGTATTAAAAACTACATTCACAGACTATTCATTTCTCCCCTTGAAAAAGAAATAAAAATCTCTATTTAGATTTCAAGTGCACATATAAAATTAATTTAATAATTTGGTAAAATATTGGATCTACTCCAAAAATCAAAGAAATCTTCTATATTTAGGTACTTTGTGGGCTTTTTAGGAAGTTGTGCTTCATACTTTAATGAAAACAAGTGTTATTTCTCCATGATAAAGATCTTGAACAGACTTGAAAAGTAAGGGTAGTTTTAGTCTAAATGAAACCATTCAAGCAGGGCTATGAATGTGCCTTTGGCAGAGATTTATAACACCTACTTAAAATGCTACACCGGTAGGAAATGAGAAAAAGAAGAAGGAAAAAAATTCTCTGAAAGTCAGGAAACCATTGAGAAAGCAGTGAAAATCTTAACAACAAAATGCTGCAAATCACTAATAGCATATATTTGCCTATTTGACGGTGTACAAAATGCACGATAGTACAGACTAATACACTATAGAAAAGGGAAAATTAATTGCTTAAATGTGACAGAAAAATTCTTCATTTGTTCCTGTAAATTTCTAATACAGGATCAATTATAGGATACAGGATTTATTTGTAGAAATTTTGGCAATAACACCCTGCCTTACAAGTTTGATTATGAACAAGGACGTTGGTGAATTTTAAGTGTGATTAAATATCTTTTTTGTCTTTTGACAGGAATGAAACAAACAAAGAAACAGCAATAATGAGAAGTTCAGTATTTAAATGGAGGAAATGAGAATAAAAAAGCCTCAGTAAAATTTGCATGGGGATCAGACATCACTAGACATTACGAGTTTAGCTTCAGGATATATAAGTGTGATTTTCACAAGAAGGTAGAATGCCATCATTTCGTAATTACTGTACTTTATGCCTCTGTGTGTGTATATATAGGTATGTGTATGTTTATAGCTACTATATGTTTTCTATTGCATGATGCCTAAGATTTTTAGGAAGCTGATCACATAATTCCTATGTAGGAAAAAAATCTTATATAGAAATCAAGTAGAGTAGCCTTTACCGTTTTTCTTGAGAAATGATTATGAGAATGAACTCAGAATTTATAGATTGAGTTGGAGTGAGTCATATAGCTGTTAAAGGATCAATCTTTAAAAAGCTGCCAATTTTCGTCAGTGAAACCTCAGGAATTTTCTCATTAATGTGGATTAAATGAATAACCAATGGTGGCTCATAGGCACCAGGAGAGATCATCTAATTTCCTAGGGATGAGCATTTATAGGATTAAGATTCATTACCATTGCTTTCAAATATTGCTTTTGGTACAAGGTCCCTGGTTCAAACAGCTGAGCACTGAAATGTGTCACTGACTGTGTTTTGTCTTTAGTCCCCTGGCCCAGATTCTTGGTTCCCTGGCCTGCTTCCTGGAATTCATCTTTATTTACTTATATGGACTGCATCTGTCCTCTGCTTATTTCCTACTGTCCTTTCTTCCCTTGGCGCCTAATGTGTGGTCTCTGACCTAATTAATGTGTGGTGCAAACTGATTCTTTTCCTCAACATGAATTTCAGACCCTGGCTTATTCTACAAAGTCCTAGCACAGTATGTTTTTTTGCTTGCTTTTCTCTATTTATTCTGTCTGCCCAAGGCACGCCTAGTAAGTGTGCAAATCATAAAATCTTTCTTTTCTCATCCATTTAAAGAATTTCACATCAGACCAGGAAAACTCCTTTGTCAACCACGATGACTTTCCTTACTTTCATTATCACCTGCCCTGCTGCCCTTTCTCTGCCAAAGTTCCTCCATCCATGTTTCTTTGTGAAGCATCCAAAGGACAAACATTTCTTCACTGAAGTGAATTTTACACTATGACAATATTTCCCAGTATGCTTTCTTTTTATGTCCCTACACTGCCATATGCACAAAAAACAAACACTAGTAATGCCTCTATTACCCTTGGTGATTCCCCAAGGGAGGCACATCTGAGAGGGTGTCAAGAACGTTGAGGTGCCTATATATTAATAATTTGAAAAAGCCCTGCCTAACCCAAATATTCTCATATGTCACCATCCTGAAGAGGGTATGAACACCCATGTGCAAAAAGTCACTACCCTAATGATACAGATACATTGAAAAAATCCTGTCTCTCAGTGGTTTTCTTGTTTTTCTACCATTGTGTTTTCCTAATTGCAATGCCAATCATGATAATTAACAAAAGGTAGTCTTCTTTTATAAACCCAATACAATTGCACATGTTCAGCTTTTTTGTCTTAACTAATACGTCATCATTTCCCCCACGGTGTGCACGTGTATGTGTGTGTGCCCTTGCAAACACAGTCTGCAGAATGCCACATCCAGTGATGTGGAGGAAAGTGAGGCCATGCATTTAGGGTTACCACCAAGGATAAGATTGCTGAGAGTCACATTATGCCTCTGTGAGAGTTCAGGAGGAGTTGGAATGAGCCATTCTGACATGAGGATGTTCTGTAGGCCGCTAATTCTTAAATGGGCCCCTTTATATTGTTCCCAATATACCCGTTTCAAACACTAACCTGTTCAACTTTTTTCACTGATAGTTTAGAATGACATTGAACATAAAATCCATCTTAGCTGCGTGAATGCTTTTCTCTTACTGTGAAGAGAGTCAGTGTGGAAAATTACAACGTGAGTCAGCTACGAAATAGCAGCAGGGATACCAGCAAGGAAACTTTAAAATGTGCTGAAAGAGCCACCTGAACGTGAGACCAAAAATGACTAGGAAAACCACAACTGAACACAATCAATAAATGAGCCAGGTCTAGGGACAGTTTTGAATCTGCATGGAATACTAAACTGTCGATACACAAGGGCAGCATATGTGCAATGAGGTAATTCAAAACGTAACTTATGCCCCTGAAGAGGATAGAAAGCTTATTTATATTATTAAAGCATGTGCTCCATATGTCTCTGTCAATTGTGCATTCCAGATGTTTACCTCAGTTCCATGAGAATTTCTCAAGGGAAAGAAAATGGATATGATTAACATCCTTTGAAATTTCACTGGATGTATTAGCTATTTCCTTTTCTTCACTGAGATGACAGTGTTGCATCCGTGACCTCCCTGATGTCCTGTGGTTGACACCTTCTCCACTGAATTCTTCAGACAATACACTGGATAACTGATTAATTTTTTTGTGGTTCTTTTTTTCTTCCTCAAAACTTAATATCTTCTCTTTATATAGTTTCTTGTTTTCAAACAATTATGATTCTACTTAAATTTATTTCACTGGATCTTTATCTATATCTATCTGTATCTGTATCTGTGTCTCTATCTATATCTATATATCTATATATTATGGGCAGAATTGCCCCCACCCCCACTTCACCATAATTTATAAGTGGAATTCCTAACCTCAGAATGTGACACTATTTGGAGATATAGGGGAATCTTTATAGAGGTAATTAAGTGAAAATGAGGGCATCAGCGTGGTCCAAATCCATTATGATTGGTATCCTTATAAGAAGAGGAAATTTAGACACAGAGAGGTACAGAGGGCAGGTCACATGAAGACACAGAGAGAAGAAGCCATCTACAAGTCAGAGAGAGAAACTTCACATAAACCAACTCTGCTGACACCTTGATCTTAGACTTCTCTGGATTTCTCCAAAACCGTGAGAAAATAAATTTCTGGTGTTTTGAGCCACCTAGTCTGTGGTACTTTGTTATGGCAGCTCTAGC
>CAUYRT010019988.1:0-47100 GCA_963574885.1 Lepilemur ruficaudatus
ATTTTTTCTATATATTTTTAGTTGTCCAATTAATTTCTTTCTATTTTTAGTAGAGACAGGGTCTCACTCTTGCTCAGGCTGGTTTCGAACTCCTGACCTTAAGTGATCCTCCTGCCTCGGCCTCCCAGTGTGCTAGGATTACAGGCATGAGCCACTGCGCCCGGCCTGTTTTTGAACAGTTTTTAATGACTTGGGAGAATTCTTAGATATAATGTTGGGGGAAAATAATCAAAATGCATAATTGTATTCATAGAATGAATGTGATTATGTTTAAAAAGCATAGAAAAAAGACAGGAAATGTTCTAACGCAGTGGTTCTCAAACTTGTGCATGCTTAGTGTTACTTGGTGGGCTGAGTGTTGCCCTGGAGCCTCTGGGTTCGCGAGGAGAAGCTGTGGCCCAAGAGTTTGCATTTCTGACGAGCTCCCAGGTGACGAGCTGGCCCAGGGACCACACTCTGAGAACTGCCATGCCAAAGATTAGTGGCTTTTTTTGGTATTGGGCTTATGCCTAATTGCTATTTCAAATGCTATTCATGCATTCCAAATTTTCCAAATTTCCTACAATGGATGTATTAGACGTGCAATCAGAAAGGAAAACATTTGGTAAGGCAAAATGAGAGAAGAATTCTTCTGAGGATGGGACATGGGGCATGTTCCTCTAGATGAAGATGCATTAATTCTGCCACCTGGCCATGGCTGCTGGTGTCTGGTAAGGCCTCTGGGTAGCACGTCTCTCCTTCCGTCTTGCCCTGGGCATTGGCACAAACTCCACTCCTATAGCCTCTGATGAGATGCTTGGGGCCCCAGCAGGCTGTGCTGTTTTTGTTTCATTTTGGCTGATGCTGAGAGTCACGTGGCTTCTAGGAGTGGGTCCTTTAGGAGTCGATACCCATACTTGGCTGGGGGGCCCATTGGTGGCTGAGCAGACCCATGGCTGTGGGACTAACTGCCCCTGAGCCATTAGGGCCATCAGAGCCCAGGCCAGCTGCAGGATGTCCTGCTCCAGGGACCACACCCATTGTGAGGCATCAGTCTCAGAAACTGAAGCAACCCCAAAGTGCAGACACTGGTGACAGAATTCTAGTCCCTTCTCAGGAGGTAACACCAGCACCTGAATTTCTTACCTGTTTTTCCTCATCCTCCTGCCTAGCACAAGTGTACCTGTTCTGTTGTTCTCTAGCTACCATTCTTTGGCCTTATTTCTGTCCCTGCTACACACTAACTTTGCTTACTGGCCCCTGCCCCAGGGCCTTTGCACATGCTCTCTTCTGGGATATCCCTGCCCAGGTCTTTGCCAGCCATCTCCTTCTCTTTACTCGGGCTTTAGCTTGGCTGTGATTTCTCCTCACCCCATCTTTTTCTATCCTGTTATATAGCTCCTTCTTCCTCGTGGCCTTTGTGGTGATCTGAAATTGCTTTTATTTTTATTTATGTGCTTGTTTCCATCCACTAAAGTAAAATGTTTTTGCTCACAGCGGGTCTGTCTTGTTGACCCCAGAGTCCCCAGGGCCCTGGCGCAGGGCAAGTGCCTAGTCTATGGCTGTCGAATAAGTCGATTTCTGGTTTCCTTCTACTCCTCTCCATGGCACCGCCGACCCCGAAGGGCCCCTCGAATTCCACCCGCAGGCTTGATCTGCCTTAAACTGACCAGGTGCATTCCCAGGCAGGTAACATAAAAGGAGTTTTAGATCAGAGAGCCAGGAAGGGGTTGGAGATTGTCTGATGTTGATGAGATGTTTGTGTCTAAGGTTTTCCCATGCAGTGGAGGGTCAACACTCAGCTCTTATTGAAGGAGAAGGTGAAAGGAGAGAGAACTTTTGCATGCCTGGGGCAACAGAGGGGCTGGTAAGGGGTGAGCAAGGAAAGGCTATGGAGAAAAACATGTCTGAGGACCAACCTGCTGCAGATGTCAGAAGTGAGGGAATCAGAGAGATATGACAGCCAGGATGAGCCCAGGACCGACCGCGGGGCTAGTGTAACTGGCATGGTCCTTGAGCATGTGCCATCAGGGAGGTCATTGTCCCTCTCCAGGTCTGGGTGGTGACTTTGAGCTTTAACCTTAAAGGCAGGTGGCCAAGGAAAAAGAGTGTGGCTTTGAGAGGCGGCATCTGAGAAGGCATTCCAGGTTATCGGAACCCAGGGAAACGGATCTCAGCACGGGCACTGCAGGGTCCCAAGCCAAGTGCAAGAGCAGAAAAGGAGAGCCGGGCTTTCCTGATGATGCATAACCCCTGACCCAACAGTGTGCTGCAGTGCACAAATGTGAAAATGCAGAGAGGCAGCAATAGACGTGCCCCACGAGGAGACAGCTGCAGGAGGTAACACGGAAACCCTCACACATTAGACAGTGACTCTAAAAATATGGGGGGGTCTGGGGAGCCCACCTGGTATCTGGAGACATGTCCTGGTGGTCCAGGAAGCCTAAGGAAAAGATGCTACAAAGAGGATGTGGACGGTCAGAATCTGGCGGATACCGTGGCTGGAAGACGCGGCTGCTCTGTAGGGAGAAGTGCTCGGCGTTTAACTGCATCCACATGTCCCGGGGGTTACCTGGTGGTTCCATATTGGTGCAGGTGGCTTGTTTAGGAACCCGAGTCCCAGGCTGTGCTAAGTACCCCCTCTTTCTTTTCATGACTTCTCTTCTCAGAACTGGCCAGAGAGGAAAATGATCGATGCATGTGTCTGTGTCATTATTCTGTGGATGCCTTTGGTGTGCCACAGGGCCTGGCACACCGTGGGCGCCCAATAGATGTTTATTGAAGGGATCACTCGCACTTGATACTCTCTTAGTTTTTCTCAGTCAAGTCTATTTTTTCCCCTTCCTTAAAGCTCTAGATTAAAGATGGGATACCTGGATCTTGGTGGATACAAACTGCTCCTCCTCCCAGGTACAATTTTGACACCTGGATGGATGGAGTCCCCACCCCACATCCCTGAGATGCCAGTACACTGGGCCCAGCCATCCGCATCACAGGCCGGCTGCCCTGGCTGCACGTTTCTGCTTTCAGAGTTATGCTAGACATCACAGGAAGTGGTGTGCAGCTGAGTACATAATGATTTGCATGAACTTGAACATGAGACCAAAACTGTGCTCTCTGGGAGAAAACCATAGCCTGCAGGCTCTGCAAAGTTGGCCGTTTTGCTGCAAAGAAATCAAAGCCAGTTCTTCCTTTCCCTAAATGGTGCTTGCTGGAGAAAATAGTGAATCGGCCAATAACCAATCTGTCAGAAAGGATTTTCTGTGCCTCAGACCCACACAAGGACCAGCCGGGCCAAGGAAGTTAGGACATAGTTGTGAGGCCATACTCTTTGGCAGTATAGCCCATAATAGTTATAGCTTCCATGAATCTGCTGTGCCAGGCTTTGTGCTGGGTGCTCTTATAAAAGTACCTCCCATTTGTTGAGCCCTTTTTTGGTACTCAGCCTGTACTAAACTTTACCTACTTAATCTCATTTTGTCCTTCCAACCACGTGGGGTACTATGTCCCCCATTTATAGATGGGGGATCATGTGATTCCACTAAAACCACCCTGCTGGTGCAGAACAGAGGCAGGTGGGATTTCTAAGTCTACTTGATGATAAAGCCCATAGATTTGTCCCTGAGGGTACCAGGCTGCCGATCTGAGCCGTGCCAGGAGTGAGTGCCCTCCAATGAGCTGTGCTCAGGGATGGTGACAGTGAGGGGAGGCCACATCAGGGCAGGTGGGAGCTGGAGAACCTCAGAAGGGCCAACATGGTCAAGGTGGCATCATTTATCCGGGGAATGAGCAGGCATGAGGAGGTCTATTTGGAAAGCAAATAGCTCGGGCAAATTCCAAAGACATGATGAACTTACAAGGAAAATTCTTTTTGCATGAATGTAGTGAGCTGTAGCAAGGCGTCCTGGGCCCTGATGCTCATGGCTCAGGGACGTGGCCAGTGGGAGAGGGTAAATGCAGGCCCCTGTAGCACCTTTGGCCTGGATGACAAGGCAGGAAGAGCCACAGTACAGGTCGCCAGGGAGTCTACAATACTCCCCATGGGCCAAGGATAAGAAAGGAAGTTCCCTGGTTTGTCCTTCCCTCCCTCCCTTTCTTTCTCCCTCAAAACCTCCCTTCTTCCTTTCCTTCTTTCCTTCCATCTCTCTCTCTCTCAGTCTTTCTCTTTCATACGTCGATTTTTCCATTCATCCATCCATCCATCCACCTATCCCTCCATCCATCTATCCCTCTCTCTACTCATCTCTGGCTTGTTATAGCAGGTATTTAGGGGAGTGAAAAATCCCACGGAGGGCTTAGGGTTTTGCAAGCCTGGCTTTGACAATGGTCCTTGCCAGCTCCTCAGAGCCGAGGTATTGAGTGAGGACCTCAGTCTTCTCATCTGTAAAGTGGTGGAGCTGGACCTGAGAACCCCGAGGGTCTATTTGAGCTCAAATGTCCTATGAGTCTGTGAGTCTCTGACTTGGAGCCTGGAACCTCCTGGTTGATGGCCCCCTGACGAGATTCAGGGCTTCTTTCCAGCTCTGGAACCTGTTTGCAGCCACAGACTGGCCTCTGGGGCAACAGGGAAGCCAGGAGCCGGGAGCCTGCCCTGTGCTAGCGAGCGATCTGCGAGAGGGTGATTTGTGAGGGCAGAGCCGAATGGCAGGGCTGGGGTTTCCCGGGCCGCTGGCGCGCTCTGACATCTGCTATTTTTCACTCCAGTGAGACTGATTTGCTCCAGATGGGCCCCTGCAGACTGTTTTTGGCTGTGCTGGGAAGTGTGGCGGCTGGCTGTGTTTCATCTCGGAGCCCCTAAGAGACGGCAGAGCACATGTTAACTGCTGCAGCTAAAAGGCCAGCAGGTTCTACAAGAGGCCCCGATTCCAAACGGCCCCTCCTGAGCGGACAGGCGTATTCCCCAGAGCTGTCACCCTCACTTCAAAGAAATGTCTCCCCTGGATCTCGCGGAGGGCTGCCCGGCTTGGCGGGCCCGGTTAGGGAGAATCTCTCAGCCGGAGGGAAGACGGTTTCATTGGTTAAGTCGGATCTTTAGGTCCATGCTTGTGGCTATTTTCCAGCTAACAAGAGCTTTGACCTCACCGCAGGGGACTCAGCCACCTTCCCCGGACCAAGCATTCACTCACAAGACCCCTTTAGGAAGCTTCTCCCATAAGCCTTGGCTGACCAAGCCCACCCCTTGGGGTCTAAACCACATTACTTTTTGAGTCTATTTCATAGAGTAGCTGGACAGAGGAGAAAGATCCCTGGCTGGGAGTCAGGAAACCTGAGTTGGGAACGTGAATCTCTTGATCCCTGGCTGAGTGATCTTAGACAAGTTATTTTATCTTCCAGGGCCTCAGTTTCCTCATTTGTAACTTATGATGCAAGTCTCCTTTCAAGATCAGAGGCTCATTGTGTCTATAGTTTTCAATTTTTTTCATAGGTAAGTACTGTTGGGAGTGGTGGGTACCAGCCTGGATTTCTTTAGCAAAAGACACAAACATAAAGAAATACAACAGTGGCAAATTATCATCCAGCACCAGGCCACGGACAATGTCTCAATTCTGTAAGACCCAAGGAAAACTCTTTTCTGCATGGGTCTTCATCAGGGCAGTCCCTGGACACACTGAGGAGTAGTGAGGGGTCCTGGGCCCTGACCCTGAGGGACGCAGGGGGACAGCAGCAGGGATGGGTCAGTGTGGGCCCCTGTAGCACATCGGCCTGGGTGGTAGGTGCAGACTTGACTTCCACTGGGGCTTTTTCCTCCACTAACTTTATCAGATGAGTTTTTTTCCTTTTATCCCCCGCTTCCACAGTGCTAGTTTATTTGTGCCATTATAACAAAAATACCAGAGACTGGGTGGCTTAAACAACAATTTATTACCCGTAGCTCTGGAGGCTGGGAGTCTAAGATCAAGGCACCAGCACAGCAGATTTGGTGTCTGGTGAAGGTCTGTTTCCTGGTTCATACATGGCTGTGTTTTCTCCATGTCCTCACATGACAGAGAACAGAGAGCTCCCTCGGGTCCCTTATATAAGAGCACTAATCCCAACACGAGGCCTCTACCCTTCTGATCGAATGATCTAATAACCCCACCTCCTAATGCCATTGCACTGAGGGTTAGGATTCCAACATATGAATTTTGGGGGTGACACAAACATTCAGTCCATAAAAACCCACCCCCATAGTTCTAGCACAAAGTCAAACACCTGCAGGTTCTTATTAAATACTTAGATTCATGTAGGGGTGTCCCAATTATGACTAAAAATTTCCTTAGATATCTGCAGGGAAAAAGGAAAAGAGAAAGGAGAGGAGAAGTGGGACAGAGAGAAAGAAAGAGGAGAGGTGTGGTGGATTTTTTATTTTTTTACAACATCTATTTAGCCAAGCTGGATTTATGCTTCCTGTAAGTCCCTGCTCCTGTGGTTTGAATGTGTCCCCCAAAAGTTCACGAGTTGGAAAATTGGTCCCCAGAGCAGCCATGTCGAGAGGTGGGACCTTTGGGAGGGGATTAGAACAGGCTACCTGTTATAAAAAGCCTGTTTGGCCATCTCTCGTGAGCCCTTCTCACCCTGTGATGCCTTCTACCTCATTGTGATGCAACATGAGGCCCTTACCAGAAACTGACCAGATGTAGCTGCCTGCTCTTGGACTTTGCAGCCTCCATGACCTGAGCCAACTCTGCCACTTACTAGCAGCGTGGCTTTGGGCAATACACTTCAGCTCTCTGGGTTTCAGTATCCTCATCCAAAAAACAGGGATGACAGCCACTTTGTAGGGCGTTTTGAAGGTTTAGTGACCAAATGGATGTCAAATTGTTTGGAAAACATTCATTCAAAGACCTGAGGGCATAGCATGGTATCATATACCAAGTTGTCTGTACCTTGTTTCCTGGATTATCTTTATAAACTCTCCAAGAGGAACAAGGTCAGATGAAAGGCTAGTTTTAAAATAAAGCCAGGGTTGGATGTCTTGTAATCCCAGCACTTTGGGAGGTTGAGGCAGGAGGATAGCTTGAGGCCAGGAGTTCAAGACCAGACTGGGTAAGAGCAAGACCCTGTCTCTACAAAAAGTAGGAAACTTAGCTGGACATGGTGGTGCACACCTGTAGTCCCAGCTACTCAGGAGTCTGAGGCAGGAGGATCTCTTGAGCCCAGGGGTTTGAGATTGCTGTGAGCTATGATCACACCATTGTACTCCAGCCTGGGTGAGAAGAGTGAGACCCTGTCTCAAAAAATAAAATAATAAAATAAAACAAAATAAAGCCAATTATTAACTCCCAGCTGAAGCTTGGCATGAAAGAGCCCACAGACAGAGCCTGATGACTCCCTGGGGAGATAAACCTGGAGGTGTGTGGGGCAATCCCCCTGTAAAATCAGTGTCGGAAAGAAGGTTGTGGAGGGGGTCACTACACAGCAGGAGTGGGGTCCTAAAGGGGATCTAGATGCCACATCAGATGGGGTCTGGTTGGAGAGCTTGGGGCACAGCCTGACATGACGAAGCAGGGGGTCTCTGAGCAAGTGCCTGTAAGGCGAGGTAACTGGTGGGGTCAGCTCTCTGTCTACCCCTGCTGTCCCCAAGAGCAGAGACCTCGCCCTTGACTCCCTCTGTGAGGTGGGGGAGCACACCCACATGCCATGTCTGGAGGGCGAGGAGAAAGAGGAGTGGGGAGGAGTCAGTGATGGAGGCTAGGGTTTCTGAGAGCCAGAGGATAAAGCGTGAGTCGAGGACGGACTCAGGATTGAGTCCAGGGATGGAAAACATCCTGGGCCCACTCCTCTTGGAGGGCCCGAGGAGCCCATAGGTTGTGTAGCAGCCTCCTCCGCTGCCTCGTAAGAGGAGAAAGACAACTGCCGATACCGGCCAGCAGACCGGGGAATCGCCCCCTGAGAATTCCTCCCGGGCTGTTGTGGAGTGTCATAGAGGAGCCCTTTCTGGTTTTCTCCCTGCCATGGCCAGGAAAAACAGAGCTAACTCCGTCCAGATTTTTCAGGCTTTCTCGTGGTAACAGCGGTGTTGGTGTGGGATCCTGGAAGGAGACCCTGTCCCCTGTTTGTCAGTGTGTATGGCATCCAGAGGTCAAGGATGCACACTCAGCTCAAGAGAACAGACGGCTCCGAGCCTCCCACATTTGCTAGTTGACAATTGCTTTGGGGGACCCACGTTGCTCCTGACTTTTACCAGTCCGACGGGCGATGGAATGTATATCTAGGTCAGGTGCTTTGGGTAGGACATGGAGAAGGCAAGCAAGGCCTCCTGGAGTTGTAGGAAAAAAACCTGAACTGGACACTTCCATAAAGAAGGGGAGCTCCAATCCGTGTTCAGAGCTTGAGGGTGAGTTCAATGCCATGCAAACCTCAAGGCATCACTGCGTTAGTGCATAGACCAGGGCCCAGGAAGCCCCCTGGACATAATCCATTATATATATATATATCCATTTTATAGATGAGGACATTGAGCCACAAAGTGGTTAAGGAACTCGTTCAAGGTCACACGGCTAGTAAATGGCGCGGTGGGGTCTGAGCCAGGTCGTCTGGCTCCAAGCCCACACTTCTAGTCTGCCCTCTGTCTCGTCTTTCCTTCTTTCTCTCCTCCTCCTCTCTCTCTTTCCTTGTCTTTTCCTCTCTTCCTTTCTCTCCCCCCCCCACACTGCCTTTTTCTTTCCTTCTTTCTTTCTGGGATTTGCACCTGTATTAATATTATAAAAGTCCTATAAACCCAGTATGAAAAACTAGGGAAAGAAAGAAAAGAAAAGAATTCCCCATTCACAGTCCCAGACCCTAATATACTCTTAACATTTTATGTCCTTTTTATTCCTGTGCCTATTTTTTTTAAATGGTTGCCATACGAATGTTGATACTATCGTGTACGTATTTTGATTTTTTCACTTAATCTTTATAAAAATCTCCCATGTTTTCTTATCCTCTTCCTGTCTTTAGGTCTGTCGGGAAGTGTGCTGAGAACTGAGAATTCCAAAGAGAGCAAGAGAACGAGACCCCAGCGCTACCAGGGAATGTGCAGAGTTACAATATAGAGTGCCTGTGAGAATTACATTTTGCAGGTTTTTCCATCACCCTTGGTGCAAAGTCACGAAGCCACATTCTACACTGTTTATTATTTTGGACCGTATCCTGCTCTTTCTTGTTTCTGTGGTACTTGCCAGCCCTCGAGGCATCTTTGTTGTTGTTCTCGAATCCTCTAGACTTAACAAATCTCTCGAGCTAGGGTCTTGGTCATTTTCCACTTGCCTGTTTTTTCTTTATAGCATAATACCCTTTAAAAAAAGACATTCTGCCTTCCTTTAAAACCTGTGTCTTTTGGTTTCCTGTGTTCGCTGTTAATCCATCTCTATTTTGTAATGCTGCTATGTAATAACAACTGTTTTTAAAATTATTTTTATATAAGGCTATGATAAAAGTACAAAATATTTATACATAATATACTTAATCCCCTATTGTTGGGCACTTGGGTTGTGCCCCTTTTCCCCTGTCATATGTAACCAGGTGATGAGCATCTTCCACGAATGCCTTTGTTTTCTCCATTCACTGAAATCTCACCTTCACCACTTAACATGTCTTGCCTTGTGACCTCCTTGTGGCTAAATCCAATGGACCCTGATCCAACTTCGCCTTACTTAGCCCATCTGCAGCACTGGGTTCCTTCTTCTCAGAACGCTTTTCCTCCTTGGCTTTGGGACACGTTCTCACCTGGTTGAACCTGAGCTGTTCTTTCTCACTCTTCTACAAATCCCTGCCCCCTGACATACCCCTAGCAGCTCCTTAGCCTTGGTGTCCCCACATTTGGGCCTCTGTCATCCAATGTCCTCACTGTGCACGTTCACCCTGGGCATTCGAGTCCATTTTGATGGCTTGGACTGATTGATATCTACATATTGATTCTGATTCTATATTTTTGGCCCTGCCCTGCAAGCACGTATAATGGAGATATTTGTATAAGTCATACTTATTTTAGGACCTAATCTTTAATGAGTCTGACTAAGCCAGACACTGTTCCAAGTACTTGGCATGTGTCGTTTAACTTGATCCACAAAGTCCCTTTGCAGCTGGTACTATTATTGTCATTGCAGTTAAGGAAATCGGAATCTACTATGTCCCCACCAGACTGTCCTACAGATCAAGTCCCATCAGTTCTGCCCCCTCGATATTGCTTGAGTTCTTCTTCTTTCCTTGTCCCTCTGCCCCATCTGTGGTTTGGGTCTCTCTCCTTGACAACTGTAGCATCTTCCTAACATTTTACAGCCTCAAGGCCTTGATTTCTGCGAGTCTCCTACTGTGCCAAGTGACCTTCCTAAGATAAGACACTGTCTATCTGCCGCTCGGGCCAAAGCTTGAGATGAAGGCATTTCCCCCATGACCTTGGCCTCCGCCGTCAGCGCAGCTGTGTGGCTCCCCATGAATGCATCGCTCTCTTCCACTTAGTGGCGCTGCTGCCTACCAGCCACACTTTCTAGGGTACCTCTGACATGAGGCAGGTGCTCCTGTCCAGAGCATTCCTCTCCTTCCTTCCCTCCTTCCTCTTCTGGCCGAGCCCACGGTGCAGGGCTCCGAGCATGTCTGGAGCAGACCCCTCTTCCTGGAGACTGGACACGACTGTTCTGGAGTGATTTGCACTTGATTGGGATTAAAACCATTCGACATCTTTCCTCCCCGGACCCTACTAAGCAGCAAGTCTGGTTTTGCGGAGGGCACTCCATGCATTTTGCAAAAAGAAGTAGAAGGAGCTGGTCTGCACGCAGGCAGCTGAAGCTCGTCCAGCCCTTGGACAGGGAGTCTGTAGTCTGGGCCAAGGAACGATCTTCACATTCCTTGGATGCTGGTCAGTTAACACGCCCCACAGTTCTTGCTCAGGGTTTGGGGCCCTGGCAGAAGAGGTGGCCAGGGACTCGGCTGGCCGGCCATTGCATTTCAGAAAAGACAGGCCCAGAGAGTAAGAAGGCCAGGCCCCAGGCCTTACAGGAAAGTTCTAGGGAGCAGAGAAGGACTTTGCAAGAGCATTCTCGGGTGTTATTAAAACATCATGTTCCTTTGGAAACAGAAGAGAGACGCCACTGTTCCCCGGTGTTTGCTCAGAGGCTGAGCGACCCAGGCAGTTTGGTTCCATTTGCTCGGTGGCCTGTGATGACAGCATTTGCAGCAACTGAGCCGGCTCAGGCTGGTTGTAAATCACCGGGGATGCCCATCCAGGGAGGAGAAATGAGTTTCAAATTTCTGCCAAGAAAGAGTCAGTAAATGCCTTCCACAAACTTCAGGCTCTGAAAAGTGTGGCCACGTGTTTTCCTCCCCAGTCAGCTATAGGAAGGCAAGAAGGCGAGGGGACCTGGCAAAACCATGCTTTTGTCCTTCAGGGGGAACTTTGTCCTAAGTAGCAAAACCCTTAAACATGTTGAAATCTTTTAACCCTTGGTCCAGCCCAGTACTTTGTCTTAAAGAAATAATTTAAAAAGAACACCCAAGATTTATACAGAAACATGCTCAACACAGGGTTTTTATAATAGCAAAAACAACAAAACAACACACATACACACACACACAAACATCTTAAATGTCCAATTTTAGGGGACTAACTTGATTGAAGTACATCCATGTTGGGCTCTACTCAGCCATTTCAGAAGCACATTTTCCAGGAAATATGAGAGACCTTTAGAAAAATGCTCATACTACAAAATTAATCAGATGAAACAAATATATATATATATATAAGTAGATGAAATATAAGAAATAAATAGTCTCAAATATTAATAATCTCTGTAAGAAATGACATTATGAATGATTTTTATATTATTTTTATTTTTTATAAGTGTTCAAACATTTTCAACACCATATACTGATGGTATAGTCCATTAAGAAAAAGACATTTAAAGCTGGTCACGGTGGCTCACACCTGTAATCCTAGCACTCACACTTGTAATCCTAGGATTGACTTGAGGTCAGCAGTTTGAGACCAGCCTAAGAAAGAGTCTCTACAAAATAAAAATAGAAAAATTAGCCGGGTGTGTGGTGTGTGTAGTTCCAGCTACTCAGGAGGCTGAGGTAGGAGGGTCACTTGAGCCCGGGAGTTCGAAGTTAATTTTTCTACAGTTTGAGGTTTCAGTGAGCTAGGCTGACGCCACTGCCATCTAGCTGGGCAACAGAGTGACACTTTGTCTCAAAAAAAGAAAAAAAAAAAGGGACATTTGAAAAGGTGTTAAAAATCTTAACAGGGTCAGTCTTCCTGGTGTGGAGTTGAGGTGAGACTTGCCCTGTGGGTCGGATGTGAAGGCTAGTACTATTGGGAGTGCAGGAAGAAGCGGAGCAGGGTGCCCAGGCCCACGCAAGTAACCACACAAGAAGCTTGAGATGTTATTACTGTCTTTGAACATCTGAAAGGAAATCGGGGTTTGGCATGTCCCAAGGGCCAGGTCAAAGCTGTCCAAGAGGGATCAAAGGGGTCTTTTGTATGCCCCACCCTCACACCTGTGCCTACTGTTGTCATTAGTTGTAGTTGGTTGGATGGATCTCTCCAGCCAGAAATCTGGGATGGTCCTTAACTGATTTCTGCCTCGCCCCACTGATCTCCAACTAGGTCTTATAAATGTTCCCAGGAAATGTCTTCTCCATCTCCGCTGCTCAATTTCAGGAAACTCTCACCTCCTGATCAGGGCTATTGAAAAGATTCCCAGTTTTCTTTCTTTCAATTTGATCCTATAACTGCAGCCAGAATGTTCCTTCCAGAATGGGAATCTTCCCGTTATGCCCTTGCTTAAAACCCCTCTGTGGCTCTCCATTGTGTTCAAGATTGAATCCAAACTCTTAACCTGGTTTCCAAAATCCTTCTCAATCTAACCCCAACCTAGATTCCCAGCCTCGTGTCTCCATTCTTTGCCTCATGTCCTTTGCTCTCCTTGTCACTTAAGCCTCCTAACTGATCCCTGAAAGTGCCAGATCGTTTCATGGACACCCACACCTCCTCCCCTGCCATCCTCCTCTTCTCCACCTAGGAAACCCTTTCTATCCCTCTGGAGTCAGCTGTCCGTCATCCTCTACCAGGCAGAGCACCTCTTGCCCTTCTCTGCATTTTCCTAGAACTGTGCCATGCTTCCCTTCTCATTCTGCACGTCGCCTCACTGGGCAGGGCACAGATCTCCTCTGTCAGAGCATGAACTCCTTGAGGCGGTGGCTGTCTTGTCTCTGTCTCCTGCAGTCTCCGGCATAGCACCTGGTGTGTGTGGTGGCTACTTCTAAATGTTGAATGGGCTAATGACGCGAAGCAGAGCAAGCTTGTACCTCATCATAAAGAGGAATCTTCTAACCAACACTAGGATTATCTGTAATTTCCAGCACCAACTCAGACCAGTTGTTAGTGCCTCCCCTAAATGCTTTGTTTTGAAGGAGTATAAGTTGCTTCTCACAAAAGAAAGAAGAGTCAGGAAGTTTCAGTTATTTATTGCAGTACAACAAATCACCCCCAAATTTAGAAACCTAAAACGATGATAGTTATTTATTTTGCTTGTGAATTTGAAATTGTGGCAGGACTTGATGGAAATGGCTTGTGTCTGCTTCATGTGGCATCGGCTGGGCGGACCGGCTGGAGTATCCACTTCCAAGATGGCGCACTCACTCCCATGGCTGGCAAGCTGGTGCTGGCTGGCTGTCAGCCGGGAGCTCTGCTGGCGCTATTGGCTGGGGCTCTGGTTCCTCTCCACATGGGCATCTCCACAGGGCTTCTGGGGCTTTCTTGCAGGTGATGGCTGGGTTCCAAGAGTGTTTCAGGAGGCCTGGCTGGAAGCCACTTCTGCTGCCTTGAACTGATCAAGCGTGTTACTCAGGCCAGCCCAGATGGAAGGGGAGGGGAATTAGACTCCACCTTTCAACGGGAGGAGTAGCAAAAAATTTTCCCTGGGCATAAAAGAGGATGGGGATGTCACAAATGAATGTGTTTTTTCCAATTTTATTCTAGCCTACAGAAGTAATTCCACAGTGGGATAACATGGATGTTCTTGGGATTGCAGAAATACAAAAGCACTAGATCCAAATTGCTGGATACGGCAGTTGGAACAAGCTCCCTGACAGTCAGCCACCCACCAGGAGGGGTGTTCAAACATGGGTTGGCAACTGCTTTGTAGAGATGTTGTAGAGGGAAGTCCAGCTTCCAATGAGGAGTGGGATTGGGTTAAGGAAAAGAAATTTATTTGGTTATATTTGTTAGTTTGCTGTGATTGGCTATTGTCATACCATCAGCCTGGTGTTGCCAGCTACAATCATCAGACTCTGGAATTGAGCAGAGGCTGAATGGTGATGATGATGATATGGTGGTGGTATTGGTGATGATGGTGATGATGATGGTGATGATGGTAATGATGATGATAGTTATGATGGTAATGACGATGATAGTTACAATGGTGATGATGATGATGAGGGTGATGCTGATGGTGATGATGGTGATGGTGATGCTGATGGTGAGGGTGATGGTGATGGTGATGGTGGTGATGGTGATGATGATGATGATGATGAGGGTGATGGTGATGGTGATGATGGTGATGCTGATGATGCTGCTGATGGTGAGGGTGATGATGGTGATGATGGTGATGGTGATGGTGGTGATGATGGCAAGGGTGATGATGATGGTGAGGGTGATGATTATGGTGGTGGTCATGATAATGGTGATGGTGGTGGTAATGATGATGACAATGAAGGTGATGATAGGTACCACATGTATGGTGTTCACTGTTTGCAGGCACTGTTCTATGTACTCTCTCTATATTAACACTTAATCCTTCAAATGGACCTATATATTAGGGATTACTACTATGCCCATTTTACAGCTGAAGAAACTGAGGTAGAGAAAGTTTCCATAACTGACCCAAAGTTGCTCAGCCAGTAGGTGATGGAGCTGGCTGGCCATCTGGTAGGTGTCCTGGGAAGACTTCCTGCCCAGTACAGAAAGTTGGCCCCATGGTCCCTGGTTTTCATTCATGATCCTGCTCCTGTCTCCTTCTGTGAAGGCCCCCATCCAGCAAGCATCTGGCCTTCTTTTTTTTTTTTTTCTTTTTTTTTCTCATCTGGCCTTCTGAATGCAGAAGCGTTAGGGACTGGCCTGGCATGGTGAGTTTTGCAGGCATCCCTGTGGAACTTTCCATTAAGACAGCTGGTTCCACTTGTACGAGCCCAGCCTTCAACCCTAAGCATCGAATGGTTAACTGCACAAAGATCAAGGAATTTGGCACCAGAGGGAGAATCTGCAATAAGATCTCATTCCATGTATCAACCTGAAATCCCCAAACCCCGATGTCAACTTAAAACAACACATTTAAAAAAATATGTTTAAAACCAACTTTATTGAGGTTTCATTGGCACACAGTAACATGTACCCACTTATAGCATACAGTTTGATGAGTTTTAGCAAATGTGTGAACCTGTGTAAACATGACCACAATCAAGATTTAGAACATTTCTGTCACCCTCCAAATTTCCTGTGCTCTATCCAGGGCCTCAGGCAACAGCTGTTCTGGTTTCTTTTCACTTGTTCTAGAATCTCATGTAGATGAGTCAACACATGTGCAGTCCTCTGTGTCTGGTCACTCTGGTGCATCACGGCAACCTTGAGACTCAGGCGTGTTGGGGAGTGGAGTGTACCAGAGTTCGTTCCTTTGTTATTGCTGAGAAGTGTTCCAGTGTATGACGCTCCGGGGCGTGTGCTCACTCACCTGCTCGTGGGCATTTGGGTTGGAAACAGTAGATTTTGAAGAGACACAAAAGAGGCAGCCTAGGTTCAGGAGATGGAGATTACAGACAATGTTCTAAGACAGGATTGGCTGCCTTGGGAAGCAGTGAGCACCCCAGCCCCGAAGGTGGAAAATGACTAGAGGAATATTATAAGAGAAAATTTTCAGCATCTGATAAGGAGCTCTTTAAAATCCTGGGCAGGTGGCAGGTGAGGTTGCAGCTGAGCTGCGTAATGGTTTTGGGGTGTAACTCTGAACCTTCTGGCATTCATTTTCCACACCATTGGCAGCCTTGCTCATTGGAGCATAATCTTAAAGCAACTGAAACTTCCCACGAGCATCCCAGAGCTCCCTGGGCACAGCCAGGTCCTCTAATGATCCCGCCCTTGTCACGTGCAGCCTCCTTGCCCAGTGGGGAGTTCTCACGTCTTCCTCCACAACGCCTCCTGCTCTTCCAAGCCAAGTTCAAGGATATCCTCCCCTGCAGATGCTTCTTCTATTATCCAAGCCAGAGCACGACTTCCACTGTGTGCTTCCCACATTCGGCCCATGTCTGTGCAGTAACATCTGAGACATGTAATCATCCGTAGGTTTCCAGCTGTCTCTCACAAAATCATAGACAATGACTATCTCCTATTTAGCCCCAGATCCTGACTTCCTGGCACTTTGTAGGGACTGCCTCGACGTTTTTAAATGAATGACCCTACCAGACCGCAACAAGGTTAGGGTTTTATTGCTGTCGGGTAACTTCTGCTTGAGGTTATCTGTCTCTCTTTAGAGAATGTAACTTTTTTAAAATCTCTATTTGATATGCCTTCCTTAAGCAATAATGTGCTGCCGCTTCTATCCAGAACTCTTTGATTCTCAAACTTGAGCAGTCATCAGAATTCCCTGCGGGGCTTGTTAAGATGCAGACTTCAGTGAGCCTGAGTCCGTGAGTGAGGGATGGGGCTCGAGAATGTTCACTTCCCACAAGATCCCAGGAGACACTGCCGTGGCTGGGCTGGGGCCCACACGGAGAACCGCTGTTGGAGACTTCAGGTACCAGGACAACCCACTCACGCTGCCTTTGAGAGCTTCCATTGTTTCTTTTGTTTTTAGGATCCGCAGAACATATGGGCTGTATTTCAGTCCACCAATGTATGGTTCAAATTCTGGTTTTGAATAATAACTCTTGGAAACAGAAATGTATCTCGTTGTGAAAAAGCTACTTCTATCCAACAAATGCCTAACGCCACAGCGCTGGAATTGCACTCTGAGCTCTTCATTCGTTCAAGACAGCATTAAGTGATTTGATGTACTAGCAGCAGCCCAGAGAGGAGGAAGAGGCTCTGACAGTCGGAAACCCAGTGAGCATGCGCACAGTGGGCTTCCCAGTGTGCTCCGAGTAAGTGGAGGAATTTCTTTTGGGGAATGTACTTTATATAGAATGTAGAAGGTATATGAAATGTGAATGAATATAAACTTTGCTGTTAAAAAATTCCTTTTCATGAGCTGTGACATAGATAAATTGTAGATTTAAATGAGGGGGACCTCAGACTCCAGGTAGCTGAGGTGGGAAGAAAATGAGAAGGAAATGATTTTCTAATATCCTTGACTAGTGGCCTTTCTCTGCGCCGGTGCTGACGGCTTTTCTTCTGGAATACGCTCTGCTCTCCCAGGCGAAGATGGTGAAGAATGGCGGGAGGAGCAGATACAGACAGATGAGTTTGCTTAAAAGGGATGGGAAATTCATGCAGGGATTAGACAATCCCAAGTATGGGAGCCCTTCAGCCACTCAGCACTGAGTCAAAATTTCCTAACCTGGGGAAAACTCAGGCCCTTTCTAAACCTGTTTCCAAGTGTTTTAGGCCACTGTCTTTCTCAGCCTTGACCTTACAGGTCTATACGCCAAAACACTACAAATACATTTCAGTAAAGGGGAGGCTGGCCAGTCCCCCCAGCAGTAGCAGATAATGTGCACTTGCTCTTCAGGTCCTCAAACAATTAGGACCAGTGTCCCTACATGAATGATACTCCCTGGAGATGTGCAACACAGAGATACCAATGATCTTGGAGTCAGTCAGTCAGTCAAGAGACCAGGGAGCCAACATAATGGTCTTTGTTTCCTAAGCTTGTTTTTGGTCAAAACTCATTTGCTGGAAAGAATCAGAAACCTATTGTACTAGCTCATGGAAAAGGATTACTCATGAGGATACAATAGGCAATGTCTTGGACATCTGGTCACAGAAATGAAATATAGCTAGGGAAAGGACTGCCATGTTCAGTTCCACAAGTTGTGCACTGCACAATCCCAAAGGCACCATTTTCATGGCCTATGCTGTGCATGGTGACCTCTGAGGTTACAGAACGTGATGGCATTGAATATAGAGATCTGGAGAGCCAGGGACTGAGGCCTTGTTCTCCATCTATCATATTTAGGGTGATCATTCTCATTTCTGCTCATCTTTGTATGTTTGCCCCATTCCTCTTTCTCAGCCATCTTCTTCTGTGTATTCCTCCTGTGTGTGGCCCACATGGCTGCCCTTCACATTTGCTCTCTACTTGGTGACTTTGCCATCCCAGTACCTGCTATTGATTGCCAAATGTCTCTGTCTTTTATTTTAAATTTTTGGGAGGGAGGATTTGATTGGCCCTTGATATTGCCTGATTTGCAGACCTTGTGTCAGGTGTCTGCTGCACTTCTGGTTCACTTGGGTCTGCCCATTGGAGAGTAGATGGGATGGAGGTGGGGGGACCTTAGGCCTCTGGGAATAACACCTATTTAGGGTGTCAGGGGCTTTGGGTAAAGCAAGATCCCCAGAGAAGGAGGCAGGGGTGGGGCAGGCTCTCCAAAGCATGTGTAATACAGGCCCCATCCAATGTGCTCCTCAAGCTGACTCTGCTTTGCCTTTGGGTCCTGGGTGGCTCCTCCTCTGTCCTGGGAGACTGCAGGGTGTTCCTGAAGCTGCTCCTGGTCTTGCCTTCCTGGCCTTGTCTCCTGCCGTGTCTCTGAACTTGCTGACATTGGACACGCCTTCTCCCCATCATAGCTTCAGCTCCTGGCAGGCTCTGCACGGTGGCCTGTTGTCTCAGCTCTTCCAGTTTCCTGTCTCAAAGCTCAAGGCACCGCATCCCCCAGGCTAGTATTTGTGCAGTGCCTGGATAGAATAAGATGCTCCAACCAAGTAGTTATGCAAGAGTTAAATTGGCATCTGCTGTAGATTGTAACACTTCAGTGCAGGACTTTTTATCTTCCTCCCAAACCTGCTGCTTCTGCAGCTGCTCTCATTCACTTAATGGCAACTCAGGACTCGCAGCTGCTCAGCCTAAAAACCCCAGAGTCCTCCTCCTATCTCTCTCTGCTTGCACACCACAGCTGACCTCCCAGTGACAGCAATACTCGGCTGCACCCTCACGGCATGCAGTGGTCCTCCCTCATCCACCAGGGATGCGTTCCAAGACCCCCAGTGGATGCCCAAAACCTTGGATGGTAACAAACCCTATAGACACACTTTGCTTTTTCCTATATACCTATGATAAAGTTTAATTTATAAATTAAGACTTAGCACAGTAAGAGATCAACAACAATAACTACTGATAAAATAGAACACTTACAACAATACACTCTCATACAAGTTACGTGAGTGTGGTTTCTCTTTTTCTCTCAAAATACCTTATTGTACTGTGCTCACCCTTCTTCTTGTGATAATGTGGGAAGATAAAACGCCCACGTGATGAGAGGAAGCAAGGCATGACGCAGGCATCGTGACACAGTGTTAGGCTGACACAGACTTTGAATACAAGCACTGAGGCACCGTGACAGCTGGTTTTGATAACCGAAACTTCAGCCACTAAGTGACTAGTGGGAGGGTGGTGTAGACAGCGCGGATATGCAGGATAAAAGGATAATTCACATCCTAGGTGGGACAGAGCATGAGATTTTATCATGCTACTCAGAATGGAGTACAATTTAATATTTACGAAATGTTTTTGCGTTTAGTATTTTCAGACCTCGGTTGGCTTCAGATAACTAAACCACAGAAAGCAAAACCGCGGATAAGGGGGGACTACTGTATCCCGAATCCGGCCACGTCTCACCACACACACTGCCACCACCCCGGTCCAAGCCACACCGTTCTTTTGCCTGGGTTGTTGCGGTGGCCTCCTAACTATGCTGCTGTCTCTATGACTGTGCCCTTCCTTTCAGCCTTAACAAGCAGCGGCGTGTGCGCAGAGGTTAGCATGTAGGTCGGACCAAGTCCTCAAAGCCCTGCAAGAGTCCCCTTTCATCAGAGTCCACGCCATGGCCTTCACATTCCTGCAGAATTGGACCAACATCTCTCTGCAGTTTCCTTATCCACTCTTCTCACTCGCTCCTGGCCACAGTGGCTCCTCGGTGGCCCTTGAGCAGAGCAGGCACACTCTCCTCTCTGCCTGTCCCTCTGCCTGGAGTTCTCTCCCTCCCAAAGCTAATGGCTTACTGACTCAACGTCTGCAGGCCGTCGCTGGACGGCACCACTGCCACCTCTCCTTGTCACCTTCTGTGGCTGTGCTTGTTCTCCTGAGCACCTTCTAACACCCTGTGCCGTTTACTTACATATTTTATTCAGTCTCTGTCTCCTCCTACCAGCAAGCAAGCTCCAGGAAGGTGGCATTTTTGTGTATTTGGTACTCTTAGCACCGAGAGTACTGCCTGGCACTAAAAAGTATGTGTTGCAGGAAGGAATCTAGAAAATCTAGAAACATGCATAAGTGCATCCGGAAACTCATAACTCTTCTAACACAATAATGAAATTTATTTATGGAGAAAACATCAGACACAAACATATTTTACACATACATGTCAACATCTGTTGTTTTCTTAATTCTTTTAAAATTTTTTTTCCCTTGGACAGAAAGCTTGAATGCAGACTGAGTTCCAGTCCGAGTTGTGGCCACCCTCCTTGTTTCTGCAAGCATCGCTCCCCTGCCAGGGAACCCTACTGGGTAGAGAGAGGGTCCCGGCCACTGCTCTCTCGCAGGGCAGGGTAAGCCCCTGCTGACCCAGAGAGGACACAGCGTTTCGCTCCAGGCTGGAGCTGAAGGAAGAGGCTTCTCCCTTTGAAGACCCAGGCTTCCTGGTGGCTTGAGTTCCATGCCTAGAGTGCCCACATGGGCCGCAGGTCCACGCTGCAGTTTGCAGGCAGGGCCAGATCCCCCTGGAGACATTAAAAGCCGCCCCCAGCCCAGATTGAAGTTTGCAGCGGGTAGTGCCCGAGTATCGCCGGCAGATGGCACTGTGGTCGTTTCCAAGAGGGAGCTGGGGCTTTGGAAACGCGACTCCAAATGGCAGGAACAGCTGCGCCGCAAACCCTGCGGGGAGCGTTAGCAAACGTTAACCCGCGCTGGTGGGGAAGCCGGGAATGGGGGGGGGGGTCGTGGCGGTGGAGAGGCCGGGCCTGGGGGAAGGGCAGGGAGCAGAGGACCCAGCAAGGAACGAGGACAGGGCACCGCGGGTCCCCCCCAGCTGCCCGGGCTGGCGTCCTTCCTTGGCGGGGTCAGGGGCTGCCCTTATCTGGGCTTTCTGAGCGGGACGGCGGCAGCAGTCGGCGGGGTGGGTTTTCCAGCATCAGATTCGCCCTGGGAGAAACGGCAGAGAGCCGTGTGAGCGTGCCACTTGCCGCCTTCTCCTCTGCACCCACTTGGGGCGGTTATTTCAAGTGTGTGCTTCATCCGCCCCCGAGAGCCAAGACCCGGTCCTGCTCCTCTTTCGGTTTGCCGCAGTGCCTGGCGTGCACGGAGCCCTCCAGGACAGCTGTCGGATAAATACGTGATTGATTGACGGGATGAATGCGTCTTGGATTTGGGATGGGGAAGAGATTTTTTTTTTCCCAAGAGAAAAAAAAATAAAAGAAAAACAGAAACAAAATTCAAGTGTCTTCCTACATTTCTCTCCAGATTACAGCCGCTGTGACGGGTATCACCAAAATATCAGCCCTCAACTGTTTGCAAAGCGCTGTCCCCCACGTGTCCTCGTCTGTCGGTCTGTCCATCCCTTCTCTCCTAATTTCCTCACATCCTTACTTCTTTCTCCTCTCTAGCAACTCTTCTCTGTCACATTCCTTCTTGAATTAGGACACGCTAATCCCAACTACATGGGGGCGTTTGAGGGCATCATGATCTTTATATCACCTGAGTGATGCTACAGCCATCACGGTGCTTAATCCTCCCTCCCTCTGGTCTCTTTAGGGAAGATATTATTGGGGCAGATTGTATTCAAATGACCACACCAATACATGCCCCATCCCACGCTCTTCTCACAGAGTGACATTGCCAGTCCTCCACTGAGCGATGGGGTCTATGTTCCCTTCCCTTGAAGCTGGGTGGACTTTTTAGTGGCAGAGTAACTAGAATATTGCCAGAGGGAGGCAGAGTGACTTCTGCGGCTGGGCCATCCAATGCAGTAAAGCTTCTTCTCTCTCTCTGGGCACGTGTTTTAGTAACCCCGAGAAGCCTGGATGCAGAAGAGGTCACAAGGAGAGACCACACAGAGACAGCGAGCTCTGCCAGAGGAGCCCCAGCTGTTCAGCCCCAGCTGTTTGATCTTCCAGCTGCGGCCTCAGACATTACAGGACAGACATAAGTCATCCCCCATGCTCCGTCTTAATTTGTAACCCACAGCATCTGTGAACATAACAGATGGGTGCCGGATGCTGCTAAGTTTTGGGGTGATTCATGATACAGCATAGTCGCTGCGACACTTTATTATCCCCTCCCTGCTGTAGGTGAGAAAAGGGAGGTCTTATGAGCAGTTGAGCTGGCCCTGGGACCCCTCTCTTTCAGCCCAGCTGTCTTCCAGAGCCCCAGGTGTCTCCTGGCGTTGGCTTTAACCACCAGGCTGGCACTGAATAAAGACAACGGTGAATCCCATTTGAGGTCACTCGAGAATGGGGGACATCTTTGGTTCTGTTTATACATCAGTAAAACAGGAATGCAGGGTTTGGGGTCTGCCTGGGCTGTAGTGGATAAGAGTGGCACTTACAGTTCAGGATTTCTGGCCCAGGGCAACTTCAGTTGCTGTTCTGAGACTAGTGACCTCATGAGCCTCGGCCAGTGCTGGGACCCCTGAAAGCTGCCCACCCAATCCTGCAAACCTGCTGGGGGCCAGCTCGCAAGTCGTCCTGGTCTCATCACAATGGTAATGCGGGGGTTAATTGATGCTGTTATCTTCTCCGTGGGTCATATTTGAGAGTGCAGCCAAGAGGCCACAGGAGCAAGGAAAACTGAACAAACCACAACATCGGTTCTATCTTATTAGTCGTCTTGTAAAAAACATCATTGCTATCCATTCATCTTGGCCATTAACACTCCTTCCAAGAGCCTCCCTGAGACCAGCTAATAATCTTGTGGTGTGGCAATCTTGACTTGGTCTTGGCAGTGGATGTTCTCATGAGAGCCAAGTTCAGGGGTGACCGGCACTTCCTGGCCGGAGGGCCACAGCCTCTCAGTGGGTCTGGATGACAAGTTGGTGGGTGCTCCTTCTCTGAGACAAACAGTGAAGTCCCAGTCTGGGCTTGGGGGTTTTTGACAAGGACACTTTCCATGGCAACACTGGGATCCTGATTCTGAGTGTTGATTGTGGCATTGTTGGGAACCAGACACCACAGGCAGACTTCAAAAATCCCATAGCCACTGAAAACTCCATGGCAATGAATCCTGTGGCACAGTTTCTGGAGAAACCCCCTTCCCTAAGTCCGTTGTGGACCCTAATCGTGGAGTAGCTGATTAGAGGATGCTAGGATATATAGAGCGGTAGCGTAATTCTGGCAACTGCAGGTACAGTGGTGCCTTGTAGGTAGCCATGACCTTGTTTATATGGTCCTAGCAACATGGTTGTCACTTACGGAGGCCATGATGCCAGTGAC
The DNA here is from genome assembly GCA_963574885.1 of Lepilemur ruficaudatus. NCBI lineage: Eukaryota > Metazoa > Chordata > Mammalia > Primates > Lepilemuridae > Lepilemur > Lepilemur ruficaudatus. The sequence goes on from CAUYRT010019988.1 coordinate 23,570, forward strand.
TTGTGTTGATTGTGACGTTGAGCTGTTTGGAAGCCCTCGTGTTGTTTGGATGTGCAGTCATTGTAATGTTGGGTTTCATGGCGGCTGTGATGTTTGCTGTGTCCTAACACTGGTGGGCTCTGATAACATTTCTTGGGAAATGTTATGCTGTTATACTCTGGGTTAGCAGCGTTAGGGCAGCCATCCCAGTTCTTCTGTTCTGGACTGTTCCGCCCGCTGCTGCTTGGACATTAAGGTTCATTCCAATTGCTTGGGGATCTTGTTAAGTTGCAGGTTCTGACTCAGTAGGTCTGGAGCAGGATGTGAGACTCTGCATTTCCACCAAGCTCCTAGTGAAGCCAAGGCTGTTGGTTTACAGACCCCACTCTGCAAAGCAAGGCTTGTCTAGACCGGTGCTACCCAGCAGAACTTTCTGCAATGATAAAAATATTCCATTTCTGCACCGTGCAATATGGCAGCAGCTTGCCATGTGGGGCCGATGAGCACCAAGGAATTGGCTTTCAAGTTTTGTTTACTTTTTACTAATTTGAATTTAAATAGCCACACAGAGTGGCCATTGTATTGGATAGTACAGCTCTAGACTACCCCAGTGGTTATCAAACCTGAATATGTATCAGAGTGACCTGGAAGGCGATTGCTAAAACAGATTCCTGGGCTCCATCCTCAGCATGTCACCTGGTAATCTCCCCCATCCCTGAACACCCCTGAGTACCGGCTCCAGCAGGATGAAATCATGTTTGATCTGCATTTACCTCTCACAGTGGGGTATGGGCTGTAGTCCATAGAGAAACACTATGAATGGTACCACCTATCCCCAGCATAGAACTTGGGTTTCCAGATTCCAAGCCCAGTATGGGTGCCTCCACTCCACTCTGCCTCTGTGCTGGAGCTGGCAGGGGAGGGAGTACAGGAGCTGAGGCTCAGACTTTGCAGGTGTCACATGCAGAGAGCAAGGACCCTCTTCAGGGATGAGACAGGACCTCTGATCCCAGCTCTCCACCCAAAAGGAGGAGGCTTCCCTGGATGCCATGCTGGGTCCAGAGGCTACAGTCCCGTGATTTTTTCCCTTCTTTCCTACCTCTGTGGTGATTTGATTGATATTTAGCAGTTCTGGCTAAAAAAGAAAACACAAAGATGTGGGAGAAGATGGAAACCATTGATAGAAATGCTTTTTGGAGGGCCTTACGTACATGTCTCAGTAATGTATAATGTCCCTGTTCCCTGTGCTGATCACGCGAGGACATGCATACCATGGTGACATAAAATTGCTGCCATTTATCAAACACCTGCTGTGTACCAGACACAGGATCAAGTCCTTTATATTCCTGAGCTCGTTAAAACTTCACAAAAAGCCTACGAGGTAGATGTTACTATTATGTTTTTTTTTTTTTATGGGAAAACGAAAGCCTGGAGTGATTAAATAAGCAGCTGAAGTCACGCTGCTGGTGAATGGAAGGATGCATGCCTCAGTACAGTCTGCCTGATGCCAAATTCTGGAGGTTTTTCCTTGTGCCAAGAGGGTGTAACCTGGGAGGTGCTGGGAGCTTCTCACCCCGATTTTGTGGGGCTGGTGCTTCTCTGCAGTGCTGCTTAGCACCCAGGGAGGAAGGCAAGACACCCGAAGACTGAATCTCAGCCTGGCCCTGAGCCAATGAGCCAGGTGTAAGGTTATGTCAGAAGGATTTGGTTGTAAGTAACAGAAACCTGAATTAAAAGAAAAACAGCAGTTAAGGGTTCATGCCCCTGGAAAGTTCAAGGGAGATGAACATGGTCTTCAGGTACAGTTGGATCCAGGATTTCACTGACTAGTCATCAGGAATTTCTTTTTCATTTCCTGGTTCTTTTCCTCTGGGTGGTTTTCATTCTCTGGCAGACTCTCCCCATGTGTTGGCAAGGATGGTCTCCAACGGCTATGGGCCTACATTGTCCTTAACACATTAACTGCCATGACAGTTCTGTTTAACTCACTCTAGTTTTGACCCCAAGGCCACGTGAAGTATATATAAAATCTTACTTGTTGATGTTCTTATTGTTACAATTAACATTGACAATTTAGTTCTAAAAACGTGGATTAAATGAATAGAAATCAATACATTTTGTTTTTCTATTTATGTCTACCTTTAAATTACACTTGAAGTTTTTATTCTATTTTCATAATAAAACACTGTGGCCCCAAAGAAAAGTTTCTGTTTTTATATTTGTGTGTGTGGCAGTCAATGTGTTAAAGCTGAGGATGCTGGTGAAAAAGGAGCATCTTTCCTCCTCCAATGGCTCCAGCCAAAGTCTCAGGGATGACTCCCATTGGTTTAGCTTGGTTCATGTAACCTTCTGCCAACCAATCACTGCAGTAAGGGGGATGGAGTAGTCTAATTAGATAGACCCAAGTCTCATAACTACTCCTGAAGATGGGGATGGGCTCTGTCCCATCTGGATATTTCTTTGAAAGTAGGATATATTCTATTATCAGAAGATAGCATAATTTTAAAAAAAGACCCTGAATCTACTACCATCTGCTAAGCTGGTCTACACAGTAAATTGCAGGCACCTCTCCTGCTGGTGGAGTAGTCTGAAATTAGGCTGTTCTATGCACTGTGCTAATTCTGGATTGTTTCTTGAATATAAGCTCCCCATTTAACCCTTGTTATGGACTGCATGTTTTTATTCCCCCAAATTTACATGTTGAAGCCCCAACTCCTGGCATTTGGAGGTGAGGCCTTTGGGAGGTGATTAGGTTTAGATGAGGTCATGAGGGTGGGCCCCCCATCATGGGGATTAGTGTCCTTAAAAGAAGAGGGAGAGACCAGAGCCCTCTCTGTCTCTGCCATGTGAGGACACAGTGAGAAGGTGGCTGTCTGCAAGCCAGGAAGAGAGCCCTCACCAGAACCCAACCATGCTGGTATCCTAATCTTGAACTTCCCAGCCTCAAGTACTGTAGGAAATAAATGTCTGTTGTTTTAGTCACCCAGTCCAGTGATTTATAAATTGTGCAGTCTTCGATACTTTGTTGTGGCAACCCGAGCTGACTAAGACAAGCCCCCTGACTACATTGTGCCTCCTCTGGGTGCCAACAGCAGCCTCACCCCATGAAGTTTGAGCTCACCTCGCCCCATGGAGCTGGTCACATGGGCGGCTGGCTCCTGGTGGGGTGGAGGGTGTCCTAACCGCCTGGCTTATTGGCTCCTCCTTGAGGTGCCCGCAGTGGCTGTCTCTTACCCTGCAGACCTCCCGAGTCCCCACTATCCCCTGCATCTGTCTAGCACGTGAGACCACTTCCAGCCACATACTATCAAGGAGAAGTTCATTTAAGAAATTTGACCTTCACATTTTGAAGTGCCTGGGTAATATCTGGTTTGTTGAATATGTGTCTGTGTTGTTCAGAAGCAGGAAGTGGCTACCCTGCTTTGGGAGATCCGGACCTTGGCAATCCATTCATCTGTTCATTTGCTTGCTTGTTTTCCCAAGCAGGGATTATCCCTGGGCCCCACCAGCCTGCCAGATGGCCTGGCCCCACTGGGGACAAGCCAGACTTCGTGATGATCTGTTGGATCCTAGCTCTCTGGCAGCTCCACTACTGGGACCAAGCTCTGCTGTGAGGTTCCTGAACCCTGGGTCTGCCCTAATCCCCACCGACACCTGCCTTTCTTCTTTCTCCCTTCTGATCAGTGTGCCCTTGGTCCTGTGTGCCCTGCTGACAAACTGCCTTGATTTATGATGGGGTTTATTAGCCCCTGGGAGATGCAAAAGGAGTGAAGACTTGCCAGGGAAAGACTGGAGAGAGAGCTTAGCAGGCCCCCGGCTCGGCAGCCTCCACAGGAAGAAAGGCAGAGGTAGGAGAATGTCAGGTGAGTTAGGATGGGAGAAGAGGTTAATTAGGAGTCTTAAAAATATGTGTATTGTATGTATTTAAGCACTTTTACCGAAAGGAAGAGGCCTTCAGTAAATGCACCTACACCTCTAGCACTTTGCCTCTTCCCAAGTATGGAGATGGACGTGCTTGGGTGTCTTCACCCAGTCCTATAAAACGTCCCCTCCGTGCCAGGCCTGACGCTGCATGCGTTTCACCCTGTTGGTTTTGGTTCTCATCACCACTTCATCCAAATGGTTTGAGCAACCACCAAAGTGCCAGAGGTGAGGTTTGAAGTCAGATCTGCCTGATTCCCAAGCCAAAGACATTGTTTTTGCAAACACCGTGGTAGAGGAAGCTCTCAAATGATCCGGGACAAGGAGGGCTTGGGGAGTTGCGTCAGCCACTGGGCGTGACAGGTGAAGGAAGCGCTTTGGCGGAGGCAGAGAGGACAGGTGGGTTGGGACCCTCAAGGTGCTGCCGCAGCGGGTGGGCTCATAGGGAGGCGAGGGGTAGGCGCTCCGGCCTGGGGTTGGAGAGATTTAATTTGATACAATGGGTCTAGAGAGCCCAGGAAGGTTCTTGAAAAGTGAGTGCTGGGTCAGAAATGCCATTTGAGAAAGATTATTTGTCATTTGCCATCGGGTGCAAGACAGTGCTCAAGGAAAGCAGGGGCGGGGAGATGTGTTGAGAGGGAATTCTGTGTGCTGCCTTGATTCTTGTGTACATCTGTCCTTGCTGACCATGGGAAAGGGACAGAGGCTTCGTCCTCAGCCTCCTTCCTGCTGGTCCCCGGAGAGGCCTGGCAGCCCCGTGAGGCAGCGTGTTCCCCTCTCCCCCTGACCCAGGGTCACGCATCTGCTTTGATTTCTCCTGGAGGACGGGGAAAAGTCCCTCCAGGCCTGGCTACCACTTCTGCACGAGTATTTATGAGCTGTGAGACTTCAGATCATAAGGCTCCCATATTTTGCTTTTGAAAAAAGCCAATAACTTAAGAAAATGTTTTCTCCATAAGAGAAACTTCAAAGATCCGAGAAAATAGCACACTAAAAATTATTGAAAGGCGGCATCACACACATCTTGAATACGGTCATGAAAGAATGTGCCGAAACCAGCAGACCCCTGTTCGGGTTAGGGATGCCTTTGTTTCTCTTCATCACTTGCGATCAAGTGGGGGACTGGAGCCGTTAAACATTTGGCTGTGGCCGTCGGTGGGGCAGGCTTGCCAACCGGACACTCTTTTATCCAGAGGGGAAGGCTTACAGCGGCAGGAACTGTTGTAAACATTTCCTCACTTAAAAAAATAAAATCTCCCTGCTGCCGAGGGCAAGGTGGCCTCACAATCCTCTGTCCCGAGCACAGGGAGCTATTTAGGGTAATTATGCTGCAATGCGGAGAGCCCGGGCCTGCAGTTTCTAGTTGGGTTGAGTTTGGCCAAGTTATTTGAAATTGCCTAGCCTCAGTTTTGCCATCCATTCGTTGGCATAATATTTACCCAGTCTGTTTCATGGCTGAGAAGATCAAATGAGATTATGTTTAAGAGTGTGTGTGTGTGTGTGTGTGTGTGTATACCTACATTCCTGCTTTAAAGAGAGGGGATTTCTGCTTTCCCCATGTATTTACTCCCTCCCAAGAAAGAGGAGACGTTTGTCTCCTGGGTCAGTGCTTGGCAGCCATGGGTGGAGGCTTACTAGCAAGGCCCTCTCTGCTCCAGCCCCACCAGCCTGATGGATCCAGTGGCCCTAGTGGACATCATCACGCAGCCAGCTATGGACAGTCTTGGATGTGTGGTCTGCAGGCCACAGCACATTCATGGGCAAGCCTCATTGTGATGGTCCCCAGGTGAAAGGTAGATGCCTCCACTCTGCCCCTGTGTTATGGCGGTGACTAGGCATTTGCCCCGCGTGAATCCAGCAACTATTTTTGTCTCCTACTAGGCTGGTGATCTCTGGGTGGGGAAGACCAGTGAGTCTCCGGCCAGGAAAATGCTGGGAGGATAGAACATGTTTTTCAGAGATTCTTATTGGACCAATATTGAAGACCAGCTCCTGGCAAGACTGAGAACATTGCAAAGTAAGTCACTGGGCTTGTGGCCGCCTCTTCCTGCACTCACATTTTCTACCATGCTCCACTGCACTGAAACTCTATTTTCTAGAAAGACCCTGATACCAGTCGTCTATACTTTAAAGAAAATGTGGGCTCGGGCATCGTCTGTCCCCAGTGGATTTGCATTTGAAGCTCAATGCTTATTATGGAAAGAAAGCTTCAATCATCTGTTAGAAAGATTTTATTGAGAAGGGACTACAGGGAGGGATTCTCTGATGCCTCTGATATTTTGCCCCCTAAATTGCCCTCTCTCCTTCTGAAATGGAAAAGCAACCCAGTCTACTGGCCCTATGAACACAGGGGCCTGATCCTGACACTCCTTTTGGGACCCACTTAAAGCCATTTTAAAGACCCGTCTCTGCTCTTAATTTTAAGGAAGGGGCAACAGCTGACAGTTGCAGAGTCTCTCTAAGTGAGTCTTTAGAGAATCATTCGTGTGACCCACCGACCTCCAAACACGAATGTCATGGCTGCACAAAAGCTCCTAAACGGTTGAAAACTGAAAAAAAGAAAAAGGTATAATTAGTTTATCCATCATTGTTCCTTCAAGGGAAATGGAGCACAGACCTTGTTGAAACAACCAGTTGAACAGAAATACCCTGCATCTGTGCCAGGTCCTGGGCTGAGGATTGTGTTTCAGTCTGACGTCCATTCTTTGAAGTGGGTACTATTATCATATTTATTTTTCAGATAAAGAGACTAAGAGGTTAGAAAGATAAGTCACTTGCCCAAGCTCACCATGTTTGCAAGAAGTCAGGGGTGGGCTGCAGATTCAGGTCTGTCTGATGCTAAAAACTATGCTTTTAACCAGCCATCAATTGGATTCTTCTCCAGCTTTGCTGATGTGCCAGTTAGGAAGATGTTTATCTGTGAGTGAATCAACTGCAGTGGCTTAACCAAGCAAGAGTTTGTTTCCCCACATAACCAGAAGTTCACAGGAAAGACATCTAGCGCTGGTTCAGGGCCTTCTCGCATTCTGTTCCATCATCCTTAGCCTATGTCTTCCATCCTCAGGGTCACAGTATGGCTGCTGTATTTCACTGCTTTGCACCTGCATTCCAGGTAGGAAGAAGGAGGAAGAAAGGGAGTTTTTCTTTCTGGGCTTTGTCTTTTCAACCTGGAGGGGATGGTTTCCCTAGTAAATTTCTGTTTATATCCCCTTGTCCAAAACTATGTCATGATGTCATTCCTAACTGAAAAGATTGCATATTTTAGCTTTCTCACCTCTAAAATAGAGGAAGGCAAGAAACACAGGGCTGAGAATAGTTAGGGAAGAAAATCTACAGTTTCTGCTCAGCCTGCAACTTGAATGCTCTGCTCCAAAGGTTACTGGTACGCATGGCTGGGGCAGTGCCAATGTTTTCCCTAGAGGGAACATTTCTCTACATAAACATGTTGTACCAAATCATCCTCTGCTTTCTTTAGCCCCTCCCAGGTGGCAGCATTTGTGTTTCTACTTGTAGGCTCAGGCCTGCAGTTGCCTGGGTCAGGCTCAGAGCACCAGAGGGTAGACTCTGGCACTGGTCTTGTTGGAGTTCAAGGTTTCATGTAGCTTCTCAAGTTTAGTCATTTCTGATTTCTGCTCCATGTCAACTCAGCTAGAACCACTGACTTTCTTGACTGTGAGAGTCAGATTATCCTCCCTGGAGCTTGTCAGCTATTGTGGTCACCCTGGAAAGATGAGATGGATCCCTCTATCCTTAAAATTTGGCTCAGATAATGTCAAGACTGATGATCCTACATATGCACTAAGAGAGTATGAAAGAGTTTATTACTCACATGATAAGGTTTTCTGGGGGGAGCAGGGTATGCTCCCAAGCTGGCTTGACCATGGCCTGACCATGGCCATGAGACAGCAGGGAAAGAAGACTGACGTGAGGTCTTATGGTGGTATCATAGTCAGCCCAGGCAGCCATAATAGAATACCATAAACTGTGTGGCTTAAACAACCAAAATTTATTTCTCATAGTTCTGGAGGCTGGGAAGTCCAAGATCAGGGTGCCAGCATGGCCAGGTTCTGGTGAGGGCTCTCTTCCTGGCTTGCAGACAGCCACCTTCTTGCTGTGTCCTCACATGGCGGAAACAGAGAGCGAGCTCTCTGGTATCTTCTTACAAAGATACTAATCCCATCATGGGGACCACATCCTCATGATCTCATTTAAATGTAATTATCTCCCAAAGGCCCCATCTCCAAATACCATCATATAGAGGGTGGGTTATGGTTTCAACATATGGTTTCTGGGGGAACATGGTTCCGTCCATAGTAGGTGGCCCAGTGATGGGGGTTAGTGTGAGAGTTCCCATGCACATGTGAGCGAAGGTTTGTGTGATTTAAACTTCCCACCTGTGCCAAATCAGAGGGTGCCCAGGCTTTCTTAGCATCATGCCCAGATGTGGGCAGATGGGGAAAGAGGAATGGGAAGTCTTGAAAGCTTTGAGCAGCAGAGTGTGAGCACTGATGGTGGAGTCAGACTCTGTTACCCCAGCCTCTCCCTTGGGCTTCCCTCATGTACTGGGCTGTGGGCTGTGGCCTGACGCCTGGGGCTGTGAAGTTGCTCCTTCCTGAAGTTGCTCACCTGCTGCTTTGCAGTATCCTCCCCCCTGCACGGTTTCCTTGGACCCCTGTGCACTCTGTTCACTGTGGCCCTGGACCCTGTCTACAGAACCCCCCTGCTAACCCTCCCGGGGCCTGCTGGCCTACAGCTGATTGATTTGACTCTCCTTTTCTGCCAGCCGTGTTGCTGAGATCTGAAGCATAATGCAGAGCCATGCAGTCACAGCTGTTGGGGTGCTGCCTACACAAAGGACTGTAGTCATGAGATAATCTGCCACATCTGTGACTTTCAGCCTGGCCTTTCCACAAGATCCACAGCTGTTTATGTTCAGTGAGAGACAGAAATGCTTCATTACTGTCATCCTCATTCTCATCCAAGATTTCTTGGGCATCTCTTGGTGGCCCTAATCCATAGGATAGAGCCTGGACACTCAAGGATATGGGGGGGCATCCTTGAAGGGACTTACAGTCAGATTTCAAGGCAGGATTTACCTACAGAAAAGCACATGGGACAGAGCAGGAAATAGGTTCCACGTAAATGGTACAAGGCAATGATTTTGAGAGATTGTTGAGCATTGGCAGATTGAGGGAGGCTCCGTGAGGGAGCCAGCATGTGAGCCACGCTGGGGGGCTGAGGTATGTGCATAAGTGTGGGAGCCATTAGATGTCCCTCTCCCCACAAGTGTGCTCCTGTCAGTGATCATGGAGGCAGATTTGACAGCATGAGCCTGTAATATTTGGAATTCTCTAGAATGATTCTGAGCTTATGAGACCCACCCAGAAGGGCAGAGAAGAGGCCAAGACCACTGATCCTACTGTGTGCATGTCTCCAACATCTCCAAACATCTTCCTTAGCAGAAAGAAGAGCATGACTTCTTAGATCCTCAATTCAAAATGCATAATGCACAAGTAAGTGCTTTAGAAACCTAAAATAAATGTTAGTTATTCCTCTTGGTTTTTACATGAACTATTAGTTTTAGGCAAGTCCTTCTCTGGGGCTCAGTTTACCCCTTTGCCTGATGGGTTAAGTGGCTATACCAATATCAGTAGCCAATCATTATATCTCACTGCAAATTGACAAGACATTTCTCCATGTACAACCTTATTTCCTGACTCATTGTAACTCTACGGTGCATTCTACTTTCCACATTTTATGGAAAATAGAGAAAAATGAGGTTCAGGGAAACCGAGTACTTTTTCTAATATTATTATATATATGAGTGTATGTAAGAGTCAGAACCTGAACTCGGATCTTTTGATACTTCTTAGAATCTTGTTGGCTCTCAAACTACAAAACAAGGATTCAAACAATGCAAGCAAAGTTCATCCCAAACCAAAAGCAAACTGAAACCCTTCAATGCTATCAATTGGGACAACTACCTGGAAATTCCTCAACAATGGCAAAGTGCTCTGCAAAGGTGGAGGGATGTTATTACCTTGCTTTGTTTTGCACTAACTCGGCACAGGCAGGGGTGCTCTCTTGAGGAGAGCGGGCACCAGGCTCCAGGAAAGTCTTCTCATTTTCAAGTTGACGATGTGGATGCATAGCTTATGTGGGCCACAGCCTTTCCTTGGACAGAACATCTCCACCCTCTGGATGCTGGGTCTTCTGCCAGCTGGAGGAGCCTCGGCATGGTCTTTGTATGTTGCTGTGTTTTTGGATAAACACGCATGCGCGTGTGCACATGTCCTGTCTCTTACTGCTGTTGCCGTATTGGCCTCCAAGTCCTTCTTGGTTGCATTACAAGAAGGTAAGCTGGAACTCTTGATAAAGGAGCTCTGCGCAGTGATGACAAGAATTGATTTCCAATTTCCTACAGAATGACTCTATCATTGCTAGTGACTCAGGCAATTTAGCTCATATTCCAGGCCTGCCTGGGGGTTATAGATCACGCTGACAGCTTCCCAGCCATGCAGGAGGGGGATTTTGACAAGATGAAGAGGGAGACATTTTCAAAGAGTCTTGCATTGTGGATGGCCAGAAAGGAATGGCTGGCCCAGGACTTTGGGCCTCGTGAGTGTCGTGTTGAGAGCAGACACGCCTTTGCCATGCTGGGCAAGCCGGCTCATGGTCACTCTTCCAGTGGCTGCCAGGACAGTCCTTCTCTCCCCACCACAAACTGTCCGCCCTTCCCAGCATGAGAACATTCAACCCCCCAGCCAAACGGTACCGGGGATCAATTTCCATTCGTTCCCTCCTTACAAAATACTCCTAGGTGGTACCTCTGCAGGGGAAACAAGTGTTACATTAAGCGTGTATGTAAACCAGGCTGCTGGCCTGGCGGATGGCGCATGGGAGAACTGAGTTGGTTTTGGTTTTGTTTTTCTCATAGGTTTTCCCACTTCCTGGTTGTGTGACCTTGGGCACGTGGTTTGAGCTGAGCTTCAGCGGACTCATCTGTTCATGGAGACGATCATATTACCTATGAGGTGTCTAGGGTGAGGAGGTGAGATGGAATAATTTGCAAGCGCTCAAAATTGGTTGAATCAGAACCTCTTTTCTTGTTGGATTCTTCCCTCCATCGAATGACAGCCATTGAGCCCTTGCTTTGCGCCTGCCTCGCATCAGGACCTGTTGAGATGACAGAAGTGGCTTAGTCCCTTGATCCTGCTGTAACAAAGTAGCGCAGACTGGGTAATGTAGAAAGAATCGACATTGATTGGGTCAAGATGCTGGCAGGGTTAGTCTGGTGAGGGCTGCTCTCCGCGTCCAGGATGGCGCCTTGTCGCTGCATCCTCTGACGGGGAGGAACAATGTGTTATTGCATGGCGGAAGGGACGGAGGGGCAAGAGAGCGCTTGCTTCAACCTTTAGCCTTTTTATAAGGGTGCTAATCCCGCTGGTGAGGGCAGAGCCCTCGTGACTTAATCACTTCCCCCAAAGCCTCTTAGTAGCACCACAATGGGGGATTAAGTTTCAACACGTGACTATTGGAGGGGACACACTCAAACCACAGCGAGAGTGATGGAGAGACAAAGGCTGCACACAAACGGTTCAGCAGACGACAGCACGCTGCACAATGGGACTGCTGCTTCCCTGTGCCCTGGTTGGCTGGGCGCCCTCCTCCGGGGTCCCACGGCCCCGTCCCTGTGCTGCCTCGTGTTCTGTTGCACTGCTCTGTGCTCTGCTGGTTGGGTCTGGACCAAGCAGTCTGTGGAACGAGGGAGGACTATTTCTCATTGATCTTTGCACCCACGGCACTGGCACACGATCCAGGACACGGTGGTGCTTCTCCTGTATGTGCTCATCTGCCATCAAGGGTGGTTCGCAGGCTCGGGGTGTTTGGCCAACCCGATTCTTCAATTCCTGGCTACCTTCGCTGCTCCCTGAGCTTCCCAACTTGGAGAGACTCTAATTTCTCACCCAGGTGAGGCCTTGGTGTTACACCCAAGGTTGAAGAGGCTCAAGAGGTATTAAGCCTCTTTCTTCCATGTTTGGACTTTAGCTGTCAGCCCAGTCCTGCTGTGGGAGGAAAAGGCAATGAACTCCAACGGTCCTCACTGGGGCGGCGGCTGTTTGACATCACATCTGTGCACGTGTCCTATTTATTGTCCCTACTGGGTGTACACAGTTAGGCTCACATCACTTTCCCAGCAAGGTAGCCCTTGAAATCTGACGCTCTGGTCAGTGCCTGCCTTCACTGTGCCTGGAAAAGCCTTAATTTCTATGGTTTGTTTCTTTGTCTGTAAAATAAAGATAACAATTCATGATATATTTGTCAACATTATTAGAGGATTGGTTGAAACAATGTTGGGATGTGCAAAGTAATCAGCAGAACACGAAGAAGGTGGAAGAGCAATTCGTGTCATACTGGTTGAGTGACGGAAGTACAGGTACTGTGTTTTGAAGGTTGAACGCACAGACTGGGTGTTTCTTCCTCACTGGACTCCATGACAGCAGGTGCATTTCTTTGCATTGACTCATTCATTCATTTTCACCTGCTGAACGCACACTGATTGCACATTGGGTGCTTGATGAAGCTACTCTCCCCAGGGTGCATGTTGAAAGGAAGACAGGGCTCTGCCTCCCAGAGCCATCCAACCAACGCTGAATGTGGCTGCATTAGGACCAGGAGGCCTGCTGTGGGCTCTGATCCTGAACTGAGCCTAATTCATTCAGTCCTTACAGCAGCTCTAGGAGGTGGGCCCGTCACTCTCTCTACTCCACAGCTGGGGAAACTGAGGCACAGAGCCGGTAAGTAACTTGTCCAAGGTCACGTGACAGTGGTAGAGCAGAGGTTTAAACTCAGGCTCTGTTCTTATATGTTACATTGTATCCTACATGAGGGGTGGGTGTATGTGGATGATTTTCTATGTGGTGAGCTAAACGCAACCCCCAGAAATTGACTTATCACCACCCTGCTTTTATTAGGACTTCATGCATAACCATTACCAAAGTCTTTTGTTTTTTTTTTTTTTTTTTTGAGACAGAGTCTCACTCTGTTGCCTGGGCTAGAGTGAGTGCCGTGGCGCTAGCTTAGCTCACAGCAACCTCACACTCCTGGACTCAAGCAATCCTTCTGCCTCAGCCTCCCGGGTAGCTGGGACTACAGGCATGTGCCACCATGCCCGGCTCATTTTTTCTGTCTATATCTTTAGTTGGCCAATTAATTTCTTTCTATTTATAGTAGAGATGGGGTCTCGCTCTTGCTCAGGCTGGTTTCGAACTCCTGACCTTGAGCGATCCCCCTGCCTCGGCCTCCCGGAGTGCTAGGATTACAAGCGTGAGCCACCACGCACGGCCGGAGCCGAAGTTTTGATCTGTCTTTTGTATAGTTTTAATTTTTTCTCATGAACATATATATAACTTTTATAATTTAAAATATCAGTTAATTTTTTAGGTATAATAAATATGTGTGTAAATATGTGCGTATATTTGTATATGTGCATATGCATACAAACTGCACCTAGTACATTAAAAATATCAAATGGTACGAAACAACTAGCGTGATTACAAAATATATTACTATATGGCATCTTTGTTAAATAATTTGCACTTAATTTTCAAGACTTTTTACCTTGGCATTTTTGAATACCTTTTTGTGCCTTCTGTAACTAATTATTCAACACTAATTGTTTCTCCCAAAAAATGTACGGCCCTATTAAGAAGCCTGACTGGAGGGTATCTGTTCTGCAATGGATAAAATCCCTGTCTTCTGAAATCTTCAATATTCTGCAAAGCATTTGAGAAACATTTAAACTGTAATATATAAAAATGAGAAAATCAATTTAATGTGCTATTTGTAAAGTACAGCATTTTGAGAATCTATTGCTAAACAGTTTCATCAATTGTATTGATGTAAATCAAATCTTCAAATGATAAGGATAATTACAAAATCTCACTGGGTCTGTTATAAGCACATTTTTATCTAAAAGGTGAGTTTCTGTTAATATAGCAATATTACCTGCATATTCAAGAATTTAATTTCTTAGTATCTTTCTGTTATAAAATACTTGCCTCATTTCTCTTTTGCAAGTTTGTTAGAATCCACAAATCTTGCCCATTTCTCTCTCCAGTGGGACACTTATCTTCAGTGATGAGAGATAAATGTCATTAATACTAGAGGAAAGTGTTCAAAGCACAGAAATGGAAGAGTCCTGTAATGGTATATTAAGCATAACATTCGGACTAGAGATAAATCTTTAGAAAATTAGGTATTCTCATCTAGTTAGTTTTCTGGGAGTATTTTTTATGATATCCCAAATACAGAGCAAGTAAAGAAACTTCTTTCTTTTCACTTATGCACCTGCTTCTTGCTCTCATGAATGAGGAGATAATGATCAAACCAAATCTAGGATCTAATTTTATTTGCTATCATTGGACACCACCAAGTGCCTACAGAAATCAACTGACCATACAAAAACCTTTCCAAATGGAAACTGCTCCCAGAATAAAAACCCTGGTGGCTATGATAAGCTATGATTCAGGGGCAAGCTTACTGGATTGGAGTCATCAAACCTGGGTTCAGATTCCAAATTTCTCATTTTCTGCCACCAGGAACCTTAGAAAACCACAGGGATTTTTCTGAGCATCATTTTCCCTAATTTGCCAAAGAGAAATGATAATTATGCCTGGTCCCATTAAAAGCATTCAATAACGATTTGTTGATTCTACAACAGCAAGATTAGATGGCGAAGTAGATGAAATGATACACCTGCAGTAGGTGTGACATTGAGGATGAACTCTAATCCCAGCACGGATCAGACCTTCCCCTGTAGGCCATGGAATTACTGATTGTCCACATGCCCCACATTTTGTCTCCTTGAGCAGTGACCCCCATGCCTCCTCTCACTACACACATCTAACAGAATCATGCAAATATGGAAATTAAACTGCTACATGGTTGTCCAAAAGCTATATGCTATAGGAGACACTCTGACCTAACCCTTTACAAGGACAGTGAAATCCACTGTAGACAGAAAAATTAAAATACTGAGCCCTGGCGTGGTTCAAGTTATATACCAACATCCCCACACCTGCAGGGAAAGTGCTTTTCTGGAGAAAAAATATATAGTACAAATTTTCTGCAATTTTTAAATGTGTGGAGTCACAGGTTCTTTTGGGTGTCTGAGAAATTATGCTCTCCTCCCCAGAAAAAAATGCACATGTACAATTTTACAAATAATTTCAGGAAGTTCAGGTGAAGCCCACTCATAATTAACCTCAGCTTAAAATATAATTATGTATGTGATAAGGGACAAATTTTTTAACAATACAAAAACTGTTTATATCTGGGAAAGAACATGACAAAATACTGATCCTAGGAATTTACTTCCTTTTGTCAGCTTTCGTTGTTTCCTTTGATGAGCTCATATTACTTTTATGATTTTTTATAATTTAAGTACATTAATAGTCACACCAGTACAATGCAGAACAAATTCAGTTTGCAATCTAAATTTGAACAACTAGATTCAAATGTAAAAATTCCTACTTAATATTTGGAAATATGTAGATGAATTTGTTGATCCAGATAGGATGAAATTCAAGAGAAGTTTCCGAGAAGTGGGTGAAGGGTTCAACACTTGTTTTTACCTGGTAGAAGAGGACTTCTGGAAGAGGTAGGACCTAGGTCCATGAGGATGGAGGGACCCTGATAATTTGTACCCATGGAGAGTGTAACCATAGCAATGAAGCCTGGTCTTCCCATTGCCAAGCCCAGTTCTCAACCAGTCGGCACTGGGAAATCTGCATGGGGAGAGAAGAAACAGCACTCTCCACCCAGCTTGGGATGCCAAGGGGTTCAGCTGGGCTGTGAGTCATAACCAGTCAGAAGACAAGGGGAAGGTCAGGTTGGTCTTTGAGAGCAAAGCAAATCAGAACATGCATTTACTCATGGTGTTTACAGCCTTGAGACAGTACCAATGCAGCTGGGGACTAGCCCACATAAAATGTCGGTCTATAAATCAGCTGCTGGGGTGAAGGACAGGCAGCGAAAGTTTAAGTAAAACAACAACCAGAATGAACATAGGTAATATTTGTCCAGAGTTTTATTGCAAAGTTCTTTTCCTAATGATACTTAAGGACATTTCATGGATCGTTTGGTTCTAACTACAACACTTCTAGACATTAATAGAACACATGGCAATTCTCAGCCTTCCCCATTAAGTGTTCCTGCTGGTGGAGGCTAAACTTTGACCCATGAAGATCTCAGAAAGCAGCTCAAAACAGTTCATCGAAGCCATGAAATTTCTTTGAAGTTCTTGTGTTCTTGTATTAATAATTGGCTCTTAAAATCATGCAAATGTCACATTCTAGAACTGTTTATTCATTCAAAATGATTATTCCTAAATTTTCTGACAAAATGCATGTTAGAACATTTCTGCTTACTCGAGAAGTGAAGAGTTAGGCGTCATAAGTTCTCCATTTTACAAATAAGGAGCCATTTTACAGGTGAGAGCTACACAGCTATTGAGCGGAAGAGCTGAGTTCTAACAACGTCTCACTCCAAATTGGCAGCATTCTTCCTATGATTACATGTGGAAATCAGGAGAAGGCAGAGGAATGAGGAAGGTAAAGGACTTCTTGGTGGAAAGTTTACAGTCAGAAAGTGACACGGTAGATAAAGGATTAGGGTGAAGGACTAAATCATGCAGGAATTAGCTAAATGCATTAGAGTTTCAAAACTCTCAGCACCTCAGTTTGCTTATATGTAAAATGGAGCCAATAACATCTAGCTCATAGGGCTGTTGTTAGCATTAAATAAGGTCATCTTGGAAATTCCTCAGCCCGGTGCCTGACCCATGGTCGGCACTCCTTAAACAAACCATAGCCTTAGTTATCCTTGGTCAAGTGCACATCTGTACCTGCACATTTTTTCGGCACCATAAATTGAATATTCCCCACACCAAATTTATCATCCTCTTCCTTCGCCCTTCTCTCCCTTCTGCTAACCTGTTCCCCTTCCTGTGTAGTCTCAGTCATGGTTGATGGCTCAGTCATCCATCTAAGTAAGACCTTCAAGGCATCCCCAATCCTCTTCTCTTCTTACCCACCACACCCACCATGTTAATAACTCTGCACATTCTATCACCTAAATACATCTTCAATCTATTCCCTCCTCTCAGCCCCTTTGTTCCTGCCTTTCTCACTTCTCTCCCAGATAACTACAGTAACTCCCCAACTGATTTCTGTCTATTCACTAGACTGCATATTGTTCTAAAATACAAATCAGATGATCTCACTACCTGATTAAAAACTTAGAACATAGGCTGGGCACGGTGGCTCACGCCTGTAATCCTAGCACTCTGGGAGGCCGAGGGGGGTGGATCGCTCAAGTTCAGGAGTTTGAAACCAGCCTGAGCAAGAGCAAGACCCCGTCTCTACTAAAAATAGAAAGAAATTAATTGGACAACTAAAAATATGTAAAAAAAAAAATTAGCCGGGCATGGTGGCACATGCCTGTAGTCCCAGCTACTCGGGAGGCTGAGGCAGAAGGATTGCTTGAGCCCAGGAGTTTGAGATTGCTGTGAGCTAGGCTGACGTCACGGCACTCACTGTAGCCTGGGCAAGAGAGCAAGACTCTGCCTCAAAAAAAAAAAAGAATCTTGAAAAAAAAAAACTAAGAAAACAACAAGTTATCTTCTGCAAAAGGTCATATGCTCCTCACAACCTGACCCCAATATACTTTCCCAACTTCTCGACCTCTGCACACACACACACACACACACACACACACACACACACACACATGCACAGGCAGACAAACACATTAAAGCCCAGCCTCACAGACCCTTTCAGCATTTCCCCTAAAGCCAACAATCTCCTTCCTCTCAATGTACTGGGAAATGCCTACTTATGCTTCAAAACCCAGCTGAAATGCCAACTCTTTGAGAAGCTTTCCCAAACCTCAAACATGTCCCCTCTTGCCTGGCTCACCGAATTAATCTCCCTTCTGCTGGTTAAAGTTTACTCAACCTTCAAAACTCGGCTCAAATGTCACTGACTCCAAGAAGCCTTCCCAGACCCTCCACCCTAGGCCAGATTATTATGTCCCCAGTCCCCAGGGTAGTGTCTGGTCCATGGGTAGTATTTGAAGATATCTGTTAAAATCTCTCCCCTGCACTCCCTGACCCTTACTCATACTAAAATAGAATTATTTATACTGGACTGTGCTTGTGAAAGATCTAGAAAAGGGTCTCTGTTTTGCTTTTTCTTTCTTCTTCTTTTTAATCTTGTCTTTCTTCCCAGTATCCCCTCACACAATTGTGCCAAATGGATCATGGCTGCCATTAAACAAAATGCTTGTTGAAAGAATGGCCCCTACCAACAACATAGTCCACAGATGACATGGAGAAGGTCTAGGTCACCATTATTATTTGTTCTAAATGAGGATGTGTTTTACAAACCATTCCATGGATCAGAGCTCTTTAAAATAATGTGAAACATTCTAGCATATTCCCTGGAGAAGGAGAGGAAGCATGTGGAATGATTCTGTTACTCTGGAGGAAAATCAGCCTCAGAGAATAGACTCCATTGCAAAGATATTTTTAAATGATACCTATAAGTGGTGTTAGAAAAAGGGGTCTTTCCTTCTTATTTTTCCAAGGTGTTCATTTTGATTCCAATAATCTAAGTCAGTCTATACATAGCACAAACACAATATGAGTATTTGTTTCCATTTAGGGCCCCCATTTCAACAAGGAAATCACAGAAATACTAAAGGAAAGCATAGTTCTCAGAGACTCATGGTACCATCCAGGGTTGGAATGGAAGATGGAAGGAGAGCAAATGAGTCTGGAATAGGGACGAACTCAAGACCCCAGAGGTATTCTACTTTTAAGGGAATGGCATATCTATGCCCAAGACTTTCCTTCATTTTCCAACTATAGTTGTATTTATTGAGCTAGCTTGAACATGCCTAACACTTGGCCTGAGGCAGAAAGTCCCTGTTAATCAGGTCTACCTCATAAGCACCCTCCTGGAGATGAAGGGAAACCCATGCTCTAATGAGCCTTGACCCACGGGAGTAACACTGGTCACATCAGAGCATGTTAGAGCCAGATGAGAACCTCAAGATCATCTAGGCTATTTTCCTCCTCTTATTATCAATGGGCCAAGTCAAATTCTTTACATATGTTTTAAGGAGTAGAAAGGAGGTTCTAATTCAGGGTCAATTGGAATAAACACACTTTGTTTTTCCCACTAAATGCAGCTATAAAACCTGGACAGAGTTCTGAAAAGTAAAGAGTAGCAGGCAGAGAGGAGGAAAAAACAGAATTCAAAGCACCACTGAATTAGTGATGAGTTTCCCATTTCTCTTGGTATCCCCAAGCCTGAATTCAAGGCAGCTGAAGCCCAGAGTGAGTACCACAGCACTGACAAAGAGAGCTCCATGAGAATACTCTAGGGATGTCTGGAGAAGCATGAAAGTGGACTCATAATTCTCAGAGAAAATGGGAGAAATCTCTCATTTTCCTTTCTTGGCTTTTTCTTTCCTCAATTCTCTCATGCCTCAGCCACTCTAAGCAAATCCATAATGGTGGCAGTTGTGTCAGCCACTGTGACAGCAGCAGAAGCCTATGGGCTGGGCATAGTGGCTCACACTGATAATCTTAACACTCTGAGAGGCTGAGACAGGAGGATTGCTCAAGGTCAGGAGTTCGAGACCAGCCTGAGCAAGAGCAAGACTCTGTTTCTACAAAAAAATAGGAAAAAATGAGCCAGGTGTGATGGTGCATGCCTGTAGTCCCAGCTACTTGGGAGGCTGAGGCAGGAGGATCACTTGAGGTCAGGAGTTGGAGACCAGCCTGAGCAAGAGCAAGACTCTGTTTCTGCAAAAAATAGAAAAAAATGACCCGGGTGTGATGGTGCATGCCTGTAGTCCCAGCTACTTGGGAGGCTGAGGCAGGAGGATCGCTTGAGCCCAGGAATTTGAGGTTACAGTGAGCTGTGATACATGACTGCACTCTACCCAGGGCAACAGAGCAAGCCTTTGTCTCAAAAAAAAAAAAAAAAAAACTAACTCTGAGGGAGAACATTTCCTCCCCAATTGGAGGAACTGTGGTCTAAGGAAAGTGACATGAACTCCCAATGCCTTATTTCTCTTTCTATCTTCACAGAGACAGAGACAGAATGCTTGGCCCCAGACATTGGCACAGTCATAAGAAGTGTGTGGCAGAGGAGGATAAAGCCCCAGATTTCTTACAGAGGACTGAAAAAGTGAGCTTCAGGGAATCAGAAAGCTCTAGGGAGACCACAGAGAGAAAGGAGCTTGGGAAAGCAATTCCGTGAAGGTGTTTGGATCTCCTGGGCTGACCTCCAATCTGTGGATGTGTGGATTTGATCCTGAAGAGCATATGAAAGATTTTGAGAACTGAGCTAAGTGGATGGCCCCCTGCCCAGCTCTCAGACTGGCCACTGGTGACACACATGTAAGACAGATCTAAATAGCACTACAAATGCTCTGAAAATGGAACTGACATTGAAACCACAGCCCACATAAGGCTAGTCAAAATTTGAGACCTAAACACAGCTGGGTTGATTGCTAAAACAAAAGTATCCATATTCTTCAAAGGATTTAAATGAGACCCAGAGTCTCATAATATTCAAAATATTCAGCCTGCAATCCAAAATTATTTTAATTAATCATACGAAGAACCAGAAAAGTCTCAACTCACATAAGAAAAGATAACATCAACCCGAAAATTAAGTAGAAGTTGTAATTATCTGAAAAAGACTTTAAAGTTGCTCTGATTCAAATGCTCAGAGAAAAAAAGGGTAAACACTTCAAACAAAATAGAAAGATAGAAAATCTCAGCAAGGACATAGAAGATATAAAAATGAACCAACTGGAAAATTTAGAACTTAAAAGTACAATAATCAAAATTTAAAACTCACTAGGAGGGCTCAATAGCAGAATATAGACAGCAGAGGAAAGTCAATGAATTTGGAGATAGATTTTTAAACTTATTCAATCTGAATAATATGGAAAAAAAAAGATTGGGGAAAAAATGAACAGAACTTTAGGGATATATGGAACAATACCAAAAGGTCTAACACATTATCAGAGTTCCAGAACTGGGGGAGGGAAGAGTGAAGAAAGAAATTTTGAGAAATAATGACTAAAAATGTCACAAATTTGGTGAAAGACATAAAACTACAGATTTAAGGACAACAGGCCAGGAGAGGTGGCTCACACCTTTAAACCTAACACTCTGGGAGATCAAAGCAGGAGATTCACTGTAGGTCAAGAGTTTGAGACCAGCCTGAGCAAGAGTGAGACCCCCATCTCTATTAAAAAAATAGAAAAATTAGCCATGTGTGGTGGCATATGCCTGTAGTCCCAGCTATTGGGGAGGATCACTTGAGCCCAGGAATTTATGGTTGCAGTGAACTATGATGATGCCACCTCACTCTAGCTGGGGCAACAGAGCAAGACTCTGTCTCAAAAAAAGAAAAAAAAGTACACGAAACTCCAAATAAAATAAAACCAAGAAAATCCACAATCAGATCTATTATAACCAAACTGCGGAAAACTGAAGAATATGAAAATGCCCTGAAAGCAGTAGAAGAAAAATGGCACACTACCTACGGGGGAATAATAACTCAAATGATTGCAGATTTCTCATCAGGAAACATGGAAGCAAGACAGAAGTGGAATAACATTTTTATAGCGCTGAAAGAAAAGAACTGTCAACCAAGAATTCTTTATCTATCAAAACTATCTTTCAGAAATAAAAGTGAAATACATTTTAAGATGAAGGAAACTTAAGGAAATTGTATGCCAGTAGATTGATTCTCTCCAACTTGATCTATAGATTAAGTGCATTTCCAATCACAATGCCAGAAGGACTTTTTTGTTTTAAGAGACAGAGTCTTTCTCTGTCCCCCAGGCTGCAATGCAGCAGTACAATCATAGCTTATTATAACTGTGAACTCCTGGACTTAAGCAATCCTCCTACAAGAGCCTCTTCAGTAGCTAGGACTACAGGTGTGCACCATCATGCCCAGCTAGTTTTTAAAAATTTTTTGTAGAGACAGTCTCTTGCTATGTTGCCCAGGTTGGTCTCAAACTCCTGGCCTCAGTCAATCGTTCCTCCTCCACTTCCCAAAGCATTGAGATTACAGGTGTGAGCCACTGCACCCACCCTGTTATTTTTAAAAACAATAACAGAGAAGCTGGTTCTAACATTTAAATGGAAAGGCAAAAGAACAAGAAGAACCAAAACAATTATGAAAAAACAAGTTGAAGAAACCACATTCCCCAATTAAAGACTTGTAAAGTGAGGAACAGAGCAGGATTGAAAGTGATCCCACAGCCCAACTCCCCAAGCTGACCCTCCTCTGAAAATGATCTCAGAATCCTTGAACAAAGGTAAGAGAAGAAGTCCTCTCACATCCAGAAAACGGCCCTGGCCTGTTCCCTGAGCACCCTGGGCACTGGCCAAGCCAGTGGCTTGGCTTTTCTGTGTTTTTAACTAAACAACTCATCTACCCCCACAGAACCAACCCAGGCTTCTCAAGTCTTAGGACCAGCCACTGTGCCTCTCATAGCCTTATATTTCCAAGTTTCCAAGTGATCCAAACAGGATTTTAGTGACACAATTTGCAATTCTCACTCTAAATAGATTTTAAGCATACAGCACCTCAGGGGAGATAATCCCTGCTGATACAGTCTGCACTTCAAAGCTTCCTACCTTATCTTCAGGTAAGGGAATTGTTAGAATGATGCATGTCAGTAATTAGTATTAGGGGAAGGCAGGAAGAAATCTGTGGCATTACTATCAGCTTTGCATTTATTATTACATAGGAACTAGGTAAGTATTCTTCCTCAAAGAAGAGGAAGTTTAGGTTTAGGAGGTTAATTTTCATACATAGCCAATAAATAGTGAAAGGGGATTTGAACTCAGGCTTGCCTGGCTTCAGAGTCTAAACCTTTTCCACTGCATCAGGAGCCTCTTTTACTACTGAGGAAGCAACCCCAGTTCCTACGAAGCTGGATCTAGCTCATTTTGAGCTGTTTTTTTAAAAAATACTCTCTGGGCTGAAGAGTTCAAATCACTCTCTGGAACAATATCAAAAACCGGTGTTTCAGATGCCACAGAATTTACTGGGATCATTGGAGAGTGTTGTTTTAAATGGGATCTGAGAATCATATAGAATAATTATTCATGCAAGTAGCTTCTTTGATGAGGCAGTAGGAAAATTAAATGCAGAGACTGAGCATAAAGAATATTGCTTCACTTGCACACAGGGATTCTAAAGCTGGATGTCCAATATATGTAGATCAAAATAGCTTATATAGGCCGGGCGCGGTGGCTCACGCCTGTAATCCTAGCACTCTGGGAGGCCGAGGCAGGCGGATCGCTCGAGGTCAGGAGTTCGAAACTAGCCTGAGCAAGAGTGAGACCCCATCTCTACTATAAATAGAAAGAAAGAAATTAATGGGCCAACTAAAGATATATATAGAAAAAATGAGCCGGGCATGGTGGCACATGCCTGTAGTCCCAGCTACTCGGGAGGCTGAGGCAGAAGGATTGCTTGAGCCCAGGAGTTTGAGGTTGCTGTGAGCTAAGCTGACGCCACGGC